>VYZW01040132.1:8275-53458 GCA_013401315.1 Balaeniceps rex | reverse complement strand
ACTTGTCTCTTGTGCTAAATGCTCGACTTTAGAGCTAGGCAAATAGGTTACACCTAAGCCGGTAGCACAGTAGCAGCTTTTTCTTACCCTCTGATTCCTGTGACTGTCATAAGATGAAGAAAGCCATTAGCAGCTTCACAGCTCTGTGCCACGGTTTAATTTTGTGTGGAGCAGGACTGACTATGCTGAATTAGTTCACAGAGAGCTGATAATAAATGAGGGAAGGGAGATTGACTCCCAGCTGAATAGTTTATTGCTATGGCCCATGTTTTTAATCCACAAGAACAGGAGATTGCTGGCGTTAGTTACACTTTCAGTAGATGAATTACACACTTGGTGGCAGCTCTCATTTGACATATAATAATTGATACTTCTCTGCTTACTCACAAATGGGTGTAATAGCAGAGAGCTACCTGAAGGTCCAGAGAAGGAAAAAAGTCTGTCATCTTAGACAAACCTTATGTGCATTCAACGCTGAGAAGCTTTTGCTGTATAACATTTTAGCGTATTCTTATTTTCTGCTGATTTCCTGGATGCAAATTGCTTGTGGACCTTTTATCCCAGCCATGGGGTTCTGCAGCTTTTCCAGCTCTGTGAGCTTCAGGGAAACCTCAGCCTCTGTGGCAAGCAGGAGCAATTTTAGGAGAGCCCCATGGCACTGCCCATGTCCTAGGGACATCAGACCACAGTCTCAGATGTGGCTTCCTTGGGAGGAGCACAGCGGTGAGCAGGAGGGAGGCCTCCATGAGTGCAAAACCCAAAACCCACCACAGTTACATCAGCTTGTTCCTCATCTTGAGGGGGTCGTTACAACTGTATCTCGATTTGTGCCCGTGCCTGCATGCTTACCTACACACGGCAGATGAATGTGTTTGTAAATGAACTTTTCACTCACTGTTGAATGCTTAGGTCCCTCCCAAGACTCTTGCAAACAGTATCAAATTCTTAGAAACCCGTCGTCTGACCTTATTCTTTTGGAATATTTATTAGTGTACAACAGCTACAGACTTTCTCAAAGTGTTAGGAGTAGCAGCAGCAGTAGATAACTATTACTAGTTTGCAGTCTTATTGTTTTTAAAGCACCAGAGCAATTTGCTATTTTCATCCTTGTTTGATTGCAATTATACTCAAATATAAACATCACTTAATGAACTTTGCAACACGTAAGGGCTGTACCACTATTACGTAGGGCAGTTCCATATCTACGTGGTGATATTCTTCCTGCATAATTAAATTAAATTAAATTTAAAGTTATATTGGCTAGAGAAGGAGTTTGTTTTATTGCACCTCTCAAACTAATGTGTGTCAGGGAATATAAGTGAGTGGAAAAAGTCTGTCTGAAGTAGGCAGCGTGCTGTGGTGTATTGCGTTTCACTGACATGAGAGGAATGTGGCAGTGCGGTCTACAGTTGCCGGCTGTAGGCACTAGCACTCGGGCTGAAAAGCAGCTTGGGATGTTCCTTTTGCTTCATTAAGCAGAAGGCTTTATGCCTGTGGCGTGAAGTGCTATAAAACACGGTGGAAATATTATAGTGTATGTTGTTAGACAGGATTGCCAATCTCAAACATCTAAAATCACCAGACAGATATTCCAACATAAAATCTGTCTAGATATTAGGGATATGGGGTTTTAAACTCTTTATTTCCTTTTTACTTCTTAAGAATCATTTATTTTTAAGTGAAAGCTGAGATCTTCACTGAAAGTTGAGATCCTCACCTGACTTCAGGGCTTTAAAAAAACCCACCAAATTCTAAAATATTTGCAAAAATGTCATAAAAGTTCTTAACAGTGAGTCAGGCATCTTCTGTAGAAGCTGTGCGATTGTATAAGCTTTCTCATTGTAAACAGGATCTAAAAACCAGGGATGCAAAATGCAGGCTAAGCTCCTGGCACTTGCAGTTTAGTTGAGGTTTGCTTACCTTTAACAAATGTCACTAACTGTGCTGGCTCACGTTATTGAGCAGCCAGCCAAAAAAAAAAAAACAACCCAAAACAAAAAAAACACCACAGTCTAGAAAGGCTGTGTTGTGTGGGGGAGCCACGGTGAGGCAGCCCGTAGACCTTGCAGGCAGAGTTACCTACAGCTGATCCGTATCTGCTATAACTTCTGCAGCCTCCCAGAGTTTCATCCTGTGCGTGTTGGGGTCAGTAGCAGGACTCCTGTTTACAAGAGCAAGCATGTAATGCTGAGGGATGTATTAATTTCCTTGTGTTGTCTGAGTCTTCCAAAGAAATGTCAGTGCTGACCCTTTCCCTGAAAGGGAAGGAGTAAGCGATGGTGATGTCCAAGTTTTTCTTCCCACTCTGCTGAAGCAGCAGGCTGTAGCTTTAGGATTTTGAACCGCTGCATGTTAGCAAGCAAGGAAGGTGGAGCATTCCTGTTTCTAGGCACTTACGCAGCACTGGAAAAGCATGCCAGAGCATAGGCATGGGCATTTTTAGGATCCTTTGTTCATTGTTCCTACTGACCTGCACTTCAGTCCCAAAGAAAACTACAAAGCCCACACTTTGGAAAGACTAAGATCCAAGAATTTGAATAATTGTATAGGATTTTTAATGCAGGTGTTCCTGTACATAGGTTAGACAGTTGGTAGGTGAGCTGTAAATCTGCTTCTGTTCTATCTGCCTGTCTTGAACTCAGCTGAGATCTTTTTCTGCTGTGGAACCCTAGAAGAAACAAAAATGCTTGAAATAACATTTCAGCACCATAAACACTTCTCATCTGATGTTCTGACATTTGGTGCTGGCAGCTCAGCCTGCCTCTTCAGCACGTGTGTGGCTGTCACCATCCAGCCAGTCCTTCTTTCCTGCACAGCAAGTTCAGATGAAAATCACCTTTCTCTCTAGAGTGCTCCAAGAGGCTGTTTAACATGGCTAAGCCTCGGGAACTCCGTCATGCAAATATAAATTTGCTTTTACGTCAGCATTTAAAGCATCGTTTTCATTGTTTTTAAGAATCCTATTAGTTATAGAGGAATGATAAATAATCCAGTGGTCTGGAACCACATTGTTCTGGCTCAGGGAGCTGTTACCACTACAGATGATGCTTTAGGTCTTGGAGATGTATGGGATGCACTTTTGTACTCTTGGATCTAGCAGTTCACCTAATGGCTCAATGTAATTGAAGCCCACTGAAGTCTGCAGGAGATACCATTCAGTTCATAAGTACTTCATCCACCTCCAGTGGAAACATTTATAGTCAGAAGCAATGCCTTGAAATGTTTTACTACTGTCATATTGATAAGAAAAAAAAATATACAGCTATAAAGAGGTGGTGTGCATTAATTATTTATCTTGCAATCAAGCAAGTATAAAAATAATCCAGGGTGAAAATTGGGCAGGGTTGTAAAGGAAAGCACTGGCTCTTTCAGTTTGAACAATGCCGACCCCGCTCAAGCTTTCTCCACAGAACATGAGGTCTAATCCCAGCACAAGTAAATACATGTTTTTTCTCTAAAACGGATTTAAAAATTGTGCAGCTCTTGAGAGGAGACTAATTGTGCTCACTTAGCTTCAAGTGAAAAATTAAACTGTGAGGAGCTATTATTTTCCTGGCTCTTCTGTAATGTTTCATACTTATTAATTCTTACATATTCAACTCTTTGACTTTTTAGCATCAATCAAGCTCTGCTTCTACTGTCTGAAAAATAAAATATGTAAAGGAAAAACTGCCACGGATTGAAATACATTGTATTGTTACAGTATAAATATCATCATTGTAATTAAACCACTTGAAAATATGAACCATCAGCTTTTTCTCTCAGGGACTCAGCTACATATGGGATTTTTGTGCCTTTGAAAATCTCCCCAGAGATCCGGTGTGCTTTGCTTCTCCCGATTGTTCTTCAAATAGAACTATCTTTTAGTCCTTTAAAATCTGTTGGCTTTATCTGCTACGAAATACACGTGTAGTAATTGCTGCGGGATCAAAACAAAAACAAGTTACTCCTCCTACGCTTGTAGTTTTGATGGGATTTGCAGTTTGGCAAAAGTCAATAATCTGACTCTTACTGTATTTGGGATCATGGTGGATTAAGGTAGATCCCTTCAGCCTGGATCAAGAACCTGCAAGGTATCTTCAAATCAGAGGAAGGGGTGAATAGCAAAGAGACTGGAAAAGGATGAGAGAAGGCTCCTGAGAAGGCAGGTAGCCTGGTCCTGAGTCCTGAGGCAGAACTAACAACATCCATGTTACTCCTTCCAGACATTAGCCAGCACCCTCTTAAAAGTCTTCACTAACAGAGTCATCTAATGAGGGTTTGGGCAGATTTTTTTTTTCCTGTTAGAAATGTGTTCCTGATGGCTGACTCGCTCCCACAGGTGCCTGTGACTTTGTCCTTAACTTGCTGCCTTTGTGGGGAGCGCAGGATGATGCCACGTTGAGGAGGGGAAAGGGGACGGGGAGGGAAGTGCTCAGGCAGTGGGAGGAAGGTCATGGAGCTGAAGGGCCTGGATGGAGAACCCTGGGAGGATTAGGAGGAGAAGAAAGTGTTACCCATCCAGGCTCCTTGTCATCGTGTTTCTCGCTACTGATGGCTTCAACTTCCTGATATTTTTGAAATGCTTTAGACAGATACTGAATAAGAGTAAAGTTTGGAATCTAAGCACAATCTCAGTGGTGGAGAAACCTCTGGGTCCCATCCGCAGAACTAAAAAATAGTAATACATTGACAGAAAGACGTGACCATAATGCCCTTTTCCTGTCTTTTCTGCCCTCACAGATGAACAGGAGCCAGCAGTCAGCAGTGATTCAGATATTTCATTGATTATGGCAATGGAGGTTGGACTGTCCGATGTGGAGCTTTCCACTGATCAAGACTGCGAAGAGGTGAAGTCTTGAAAAACAAACAGAGATCCGACACTAAACTACAGGGAAGGGTCACAGGGAGGGACCGAGTCAGCTTTCTAGGATTTGGACCAGTCATGCACATGCCTCCAGAGCACTGTCACTCCTGCACACTCCATTCTGAGATGGTCACGAAAAGCAATAGCAACAGTTGTGTCTGCCTGGATGCGGTTTCATCATCTACATACGTTCATTTTGTTCACACGGGAGATGAACGCTTCCAGTTTACCCACGTGCTTGAGAGCAGTCGTGTAACTCTTCAGTGGCTCATAAATACGCAACTGAAATGACAGCTTGAGTGTTTTCTACACTTGTTCGATTGGGTTTTCGTTTCTTTTTTTTGAAAAGACGTATGTTTGTTAATTTTTTTTGTTTGTTTATAGTTTGTTATGGATGGATGCTCTGGTTTTGTTGACTGACCCCAGCTTTTTCAAGAGTTCAATCCAGAAATCTGAATTCCCGTTCACTGGTCACTTCATGATCTGACTCCAGGATTTATCATTGCCTTGTTTCTGCATGAAGTACACATGGCTTCAGAAGGATGGTGCACCAGCACCCTGCATTAATGTGAAGCCTGCTTTCATTAAGTGGGAGCCTTGGAAATGGTATATTCTGAAGGCCTTTATTTGTGAGAGAGCTCTGAATTAACAGAGATTGCTGAGATTTGGGTTAAAACTGCATTATGTTGGCTTTTACTTAGAGCTCTGTTCTAGACAAGTATCGTACAGTGTGAAGGAGAGAAAGAAAAGCTTAAAGCTTCATTCCGTCCTTGCAGTCCTTTGCTATGTTTTACGCTATTAGCAGTTGTCAGTATATTAACAGTCTTCCTTCAAGTCACAATTCAGTAGCTGGAAAAGAAGATCTAGTATAACATCATGTCTTTTCTTAATTTTACAGACCAAAATCTGACTGGTAGGCTAAAGGAGTGTCTGAGAGGTTTCCAGAGGCTGCTTGTTACAGCTGTGCATTACGGGGATGACAAGAATATTCTTAGAAAGGGTCTGGAGATGCTGATACCAGTGTCAGAAATTGCTAATGAAGCAGGAGGCAGCTGGGCAAAATGTTTTCTTCCTGCTTTGTTTGGGGTTTTTTTCCTTAGTGCGTTTCACTTCTTACGTTTTGACGGCAGGTTTTGCCTGCTCATTATCGAACACAAGAGTTCATCTGGTTCGTTGCCCTCCAGAGTCCCTGTCAGCATTGTCACAAGCATAATGGAATACCTGCGATTTGTATATAGATAGAGATACCAAAATATTTTGGGTAGAGGGGAGGGGATTTGAAAATAAACAGAACTAACATAAATCAAAACACCTAAATAATAATGACCTGTGATGATTATTTAGTTCACCCTGAGCTCTGCTTTCCAGGGAAAAGCTTTTCGTTACTTGTTCAGTGTATGATTTCATTTTTCAGTCAAAATACTCAACTGTGAAGAAGCATTTTTAGCTTACTGTTATACAAGAGTAAATGGTTTCTGTTGACAGTCAGATGATTTGAATCACATTACTGCCTCCTGAGTAAGTCCATAGACTCAACAAATCATCTTACATTGAAATTTCACGGAGAGGTCAAACATTTTGACTTGATGGTGTCATGGCAGCATCTCAAAATGCAACTGTTAGGGTTCTTGCTGCATTTAATCTCCTTGTGGATTTACTCATTAGATGCGGAAACCAACTTCCAGCCAAAATTTGGTTTGTCAGATCTTATTCAGGAACAAATGTGGTTAGAACTATCCCTAAAATTTTGGCCAACTTGCTGCTTTGGTACAGGAAGAAGGAAAAATTATTCTCCATGCTTTTCGGTCCAGTTAGAACTCAGTTCATTTATAGCTTAATTTTTTTTGTGGTGTTAGTCCCTAAATTGCAGGGTAACTTTGAGGCAAAGGAGCACAGCCTAATCATCTTTCAAAACCATGGTACGGAAATGTGCCGTTTCGTGTTTATAAGTCATTTGAAGGGACATGGCTTTTTAATTAAAGAGATACAGGCAGCTGGAAATCTGCTTGGTTTAAAAGGAAAGTTAGAGATCATCCCAGAGGGCACAGCTAGGTCAGTCTTGCTAATATTTGTGGTTCTGTAATTGTATTTTCCTTATTCTTTAATGTCTTCTCTATTCCTTGCTGCTATGGGAAAGGCCCATAGCGTCAGGGGATGCGATGCTGAAATTCACCCCTACACAAAAGAGTTTGCAGAAGGTACCGCATCAGCTCCACTTAAGCTCTGGAAATAATGCTGAAATGGGATTTAAGTGGTGCTTACACCAAATACCGGCCCTTCACACAGGAATGAAATTCATCTCAAATGACTGCAGGGGAAAGAGTGAAGCTGGTTATACACGGTCAGGTCTCCCTGTGGAAAGTACACACACTGGAACAATTTCTTCTCTAGCGCTGGAGCCTGGGTGCTACATGTCACAGGAACATCAGGAACACGATGTCCGAGTTGTCGGTGATCCTTTAACATCCGCCCACTGCAGCCCAGCACGCAGACAAAAAGTTCCTGACCGAACTGTTTGGGTTTCAGAGGAGCTGTCGCAAAGTCTTCATTTATTTCCCAAACTTAATTAAGTTAATCTCAGTTGATAGATTGACCAATTATCTGTTGCCATAGCGGAGTCACCCACAGCACAGCAGAGCAAGCGAGGTCTGTGGAAAAGCAAGGCAGGGGGTGAAACTCCGCGCTGATACTGAGCTAGCTCCTTTGCCCAGCAAAATCATTAAATGGAGCTGTGCTCAAAGGAGCATCACAGAGACGGTAGCTGAGGTCCTGCCCGTATTCCTAGGAGTTAGCGAAGGATTTCGGAGAGGGATCGCACTATGCATGCTCTTTTCTTAAGTATCCCATACTAGATGTGGTCCCTCGGGGTCCACAGGTGGCCGCTGGCAGAGGCAGGGTGCTAGGCTGGCTGCGACGTTTTTACATATCACCACACTGTGGTCTTTCAAAAGAGGCGTCCTAGCAAATCTGGGTCAGTCGTCTTTCTGCTTTTGTTTTCCCAGTTCTACCTGCAGTTTCACTCAGGAAAGATGTTTTTCCGTCCCTGTCCTCAGGTGTTCTACAGCTCTGAGCACTGTTAAGCAATAACGAGTGCAAAGCCAGGTTATACATCCCTGAAGCCAGAACTTAGGAAAGCACTTAAGTAAATGTTTTATTCCGTCCTTCTTCAGAAAAGCACTTACGACTAATTTGGGACTTGTACCAAAATCACGTTATTTTCAACAGGTCTTCTGTGAGCATAATTAAGCCCCTCTGTCAAATGGAAATGTTTTCCTAAAGCAGGACCTGGCTGACAATATTCTCTGTATATATAACCTGTGAAATGCCTTGGGAATTTGAGGTGCTTCATAAATATTAAGACCCCCCCAGATGTATGTTTGTAACATGTATGAAAGCCTTAATTCTGCAGATCTGCATGCCCGTGCACATTCTTGCTTACATGAGTCTCTCCACTGAGATTTCTCACAGGGTAAAATTAACCATGCCAATTTGCAGCTTTGGGCAAGTTTAGTCCCATCCTGAGCATTGTGCGAGTCCTCGGTACTGCTGCCCACTAAGCTTGGGCTCCGGCATTAAATGCATGGGATTCAGATGCCGAGGACACAGCACTGCATGTTCAGAAGGGAAAGCGGCCTTTAGCATGCAGCCAGGAAAAACCAAAATCCTCTGGTGCCCTCTGACGAACAAGTGCTCATGCACATAATTCTGCAGGCTCGCACCATGACTGCCCACCCGTGGTGGGCAAGGCACCAGCTCTGCGTCCCTTCCCCACGCCTGACCCATTCTGGTGGGGATACAGATCTGGCACTTGCTGAGGGTTTGGGGTTTTTTTTATTTTCTGACTGCTTTAGAGCCTCAAAACCAGGATCAGGACCACCACAGCACTGCAGTTCATTCTTTAAGCATTCTATAGAATTAAATTGCTATGTATGCATATAAAAGTACATTGATATGACTATGGAAACTGTATTGTAGTGAAAACAGAAGCAGCAGCCGTTTTTAGACTTTTTATATGAGGGAGATTGTGGCGCTAAAGAAAAAGGCTTTATAGAGGCAATTTGAAAAAAAAAAAATTACTGAAATCACATATGATAAGAGGTCCCTTAGATCTCACTACTTTCATGACCCCTGGATCAGATCCAGAGGAAGTCATTGCAAGAAGGGCAGTGCTTTGTCTCTTGTCGAATGACTCTTTTGGGATACATTCTTATTTTGTTAACAAAATGAACCCAAGCACCAGGGACGGATCCAGTTCTGGATTTAATCTTTCTCAAAGAATACACATTTTGTGATTCAAAGTTTCTGTTGTCAAACCTGTTAACCCACCCTCTTTCCCCTCTTGCTAAATAAAAAGAAATGCTTGTCCAATTTGAAAAATGTCTAGCTCAGAAGACCTTTGCATATGGATGGGTTGCCCTGGCAGGTATCTGCAGATCACTTTACACTTCTGTATACTTTTAGTCATCAGTACAACACGGTACAGATTTTCCATAAAGCGTGTTTCATTTGCCGTTCTTGTTCAACCTGGAGTGCAGTTGTCATATAGATTTTCCAGAGTTTTGCCTTACAGACTTTCTCCTCTGAATACACGCCGCAGCCCTTTGAGCGGATTCTGCGATTAAAAGGCAAAGATCGGGGTGCAAGTCTTTATATATAAACCTCTGGACTGCAAGTCTTCGTTGTGACAATTGGTCTGTGCTGAAATGATGATA
Source organism: Balaeniceps rex (assembly GCA_013401315.1). NCBI lineage: Eukaryota > Metazoa > Chordata > Aves > Pelecaniformes > Balaenicipitidae > Balaeniceps > Balaeniceps rex. Next base: position 43,900 of record VYZW01040132.1, on the reverse strand, counting down.
GAGGTGATGCATAACAGCGGGAAATGCCTTTCGGCCCAGGCAGCTGGGCATCTCCCAGGCTTTGTTTGCAAGAGGCTCGTTCCTTCGTGGTCTCTGTCTGTAGAAAAGCTCATGACTAAGCTTTGAAATAAGCCAGGAGTAGGATTTATAGGCTGTGCAAACCAAGAAAACCAATAGTCATTTATTGATTTCTATTCGTTAGCAATAATGGACTGGTTTTAACCATTTGTTGTTCTTGTAGATCCCTGTTGTAGGGCCAAAGTTGCCAGTCTGCTAGGAATAGGGGCCAGGACAAGCTGACTCTCTAAACAGAAGAGGGAGGGCTTGGTTTGCTGTTGGGTTGCATCCATTTCGCAGGACTGAAACGGCAGAGAAGTCCAGCCTGTTCCTTCCCAGCCCCTCTCACAAATGTTTGCTCTCGTGCGAGCCTTTGTTGCAGGGGAAGGAGATCACGGGATCAAACTGACGCTGTGCCGCTCCCTCTCTCGCATTTCGTGCTGCCTGTATCTCTTGTAGCCGGTTGGACTGCCCTGCTTCAGCACCGGGAAAAGGAGCCAGCCTAAATTCGGCTTAAGGGCTTAACGAAAGATAGGCCCAGGGGTTTCGGCAGATTCAGGGCAGCCGAGCTTCTTCGTAACCAGTGCTGACCGGGGTTGCTGCTTCATTGAAGAACACTGAGCATCGACTCACTTGTTTTATAGATGCAAAATGTGTGAGCGTGTACGGGGCAACCAGCGTGACAGAAATTAATCGGCTCGGCTAACGCAAGTGGTGAAAAACAATGTCATGAAATATTTTAGGGGCGAGGGACAATGAGGGTGGAGGTGTTGTTTTAGCAGACTTTTTAAATAGCGACAATTGATCCAACACAAGCGCTTCTTTCCTTTTACCAAGCTGTTACCTGAACTAATTGATAGTTTCGCAGCTGAAAGAGGAACGCCAGATGGACGTTTTAGTCTGGATTTGTAGCAGATGGCGGCTGCGGGCTGGGACGGCGAGCAAGGGAGAACGCTGTCCTCTGCCGGGCTGGAAACCCGCTCCGCTCCCTTTCTCTTCTTTGGCACTTCTTTTTCAAGAAAAAAAAAACCTTCTGAGCAGGAGCTGTATTTCAAAAGGAGAAACAGAGAAGAAAGATGAATGAAAGATGTTGTGGATTTTGAGTGAAAAGCCAGCGGATGAATTTTCCATCTGAAATTAATTTTGCCTCTCTCAACTATTTTAATTGTGAATTGGTGGAAGTTATTTCTTTCTGGAGTGAATGCAAAAAAAAAAACAAAAAAAGAAAGAAAAAAAAAAATAGCGTTTTCCCTTTCTTGTTTATTTCTTGATTCTTCCGTCCTGTGTAGCATTAAAAACAACAGCAAGATCAAGATGCTTGTTTGCTCTGAATGTATACAGTTATTTCAGATGTTAAATATCTTAATGTTTTGTATGTGTACGTAATACCATCCTTGCTGCTTCTTTCATGTTAGGAACCTGAAATGACTGTACCATTTTATAATTAGAAATGTAAAGAGGGGACAGTGGGTGGGAGGGTCTGTTATTTTTATAGCAAGATGTTCCTTGTATTTAGTGAACATTTAAAATGGTTTTGTACTTGTCAAAACATACATTCCATCCATTTCCAGAAGAGAATTATTTTTATTTAGAGTAGTTTATAAGCAAACCAAAAAAATGTGGCGTCCCATTTGTACGCAGTTCATGAACAGAGCAGAAGTATCCTGGTTTTCAGTGCTGGCTCCAAAGCTTTTTCCAGCCGTGTCTCTTCTCGCTGGCTGCAGAGCCGCACCAGCAAACGCCAATGGTGAAAAGGGAAGAAAAATCCCGAACGAAATAAATACCATATGGATCAATACACAGCTTACCGAAATAACTTCCAGTTTGGAGACAATGGTCTGTCCCAGTGAAATTCTCCAAGGTAATCCAGTCCTGCTCTGGACAGCAGGAGTGGATTTACTGGGAGGCCCCCAGCCCCTGCCCGGCGGGGCTGCCAGCCCTCGCGAGCCGGGGGGTGACAGGGCTGTCACACTCAAGCCTATTTTTGACTGAAGTTGTTTGGCTGGTCAGGCAGTCGGTTTCTGCAGGCTGACCACGTTGTGTTTCTTTTGACTGCAGAAAATGACCCTTCATCTCCACACTAAAAATAAAAAAGAGTTCCTTTCTCCAGACAGCTGCGCTTTGGTTTGTGAAACACCTAGCGAAAGACCGTGGCAAAGTCACGCAGTGGCATTTGCATAGGTCGTTCTTTTTCTTGGAGTTAGCTTTTTTTCCCCCCCTGCTACCTGTGACTTGCTGCCAAAACAGTGTGGTAGCAGTTTGTGAAGCGAGCCTTTTTTTCTAGCATTACTTTCTGTACAGTATTGCAAATAGACTTTAACTCTTTGCTGATATTTTATAACGTATACATCTTCCCCTCCAATGCACTTTATCTCTCTTGAAAAATGTGGGAGTCGGAGAACTACCATCTTAAAGGGATTTGCCTGAAGTCACGAGGCACACACTTTTTATTTTCTTTCCTTCTTGCTTTGTTACATACTGTAAATGCTAAAGAGCATGGACAGTGACTCAGCTGGGGGAAGTACCGAAACGTTGAGGCTAGTATTTGGAAGCATTATTCAGTAGTACAACACGGCTATTTTTGTTATATAGAGGATTATAATGTAAATATGTGAGACTGTGTTATTATGTACTAGTAAAATATTGCAACTCTCAAAGTTAAGATGGTGAATTCCAAGGAATTTTATTGCAAGTTTTTTAATAAAACGAATCTGATTACTGTGTCGTACATATTTTCTAACAGACTGTGTAAAACTGGCATCTCCTGATGTGTGAAACTCGCTGATTGCAGGGGCTGGGTGCAGGAAGAAACAGGCTTTGGCATTCACTGGAGACAGTGAATATTCCGCTATAGTGGGAAGGGACTCGAGTGGCAGCCTGGCCTCCGTGCCACCGCTCCAGCCCCAGTCACTGCTCTGGTCCCCCCCATCCTTCAGCTTCTTTTGATCAGAAAGCAGCGTCTGCGTGGGAGGTAAATGCCCCAACTTCCCCGAGGGAGAGCGGCAGCCTCACCCCAGATGCTGGGTGTGATGTGTTAAAATAGCTTTAAACGGTGACGGCTCTGCCGTGCCTTGGTGGGAATTGCACCTCCGTTGTGAGAGGTCCTCCCGCTGCTCTTCCCTCGCCCGATCGGCTGCCGCTCCATGTCCCTGGGAGTGGGGGGCTGTGGGAGAGCCCCAGGGGTTGTCATGCCGTCCAGCATAGGTGTGCTGCTTACAAGAGCTTCAAGGCACAGTAAAAATCCCGCCTAAAAGAAATTTAAGAGACTTAAAGAAAAGTTTTCCGGTAGATGCAAAAGAAGGCAGACAGTAATCCCTGAAGGAGGGCTAAATCCCGGCTCGAGCCACAGCCCTGCCGCGGGGGCCCAGCCTACCCCCATCCTGGCCCACGTTTTGTGCTTGCTGGCCGGTGCCGCCAGCACAGGTGCCTCGCTCTCCCAGGCGCAGCAGTGCATTCGAGGCATCAACGTGCCAAATCGGTTGGGGCCCTAACTCGGATTTCACCCAGGAGCGAGGAAGGCAGCAGCCATGGGTTAGATCGCACCCAGCTCCCTCAACCCCCTGTGCCTCCTTGTGCCCACCTTCCCGCTGGGCTTTGCTCTTGCTGTTCACGACGGAGGGGCAGCAAGCTGGCTCAGACGAGGAAAACCACGTGTGATTTAACGTGGCTTTATCAGCAACACCAGGAATTATTTTCCCCTCCCAACCCGTGTCAGCCAGTTGGCGGCACAGCCTGGAGCTCCCCGTCCCACCAGCCCTGCTCCAAGGGCAGAAGCCCTCTGCACTGAAATAAACCCCGGACTGCCTTCGGAGGGAGATTTTAGGTATTGCTAGCCAAGGAATCTGGTCTTGCTCTTCCCCACGTATCTCCCTCCCCGCCCGCTGCTTTGTTCCCTGCCTTCATTTAATAACTGGCCGGGGGAGCGAGGGAGCGGGGCCGGTTTCCCTTGGCAGGCAGCTGTGCGCAGTTGCTATGTGATCTGCACACACAACACAGCTGCCGCCCGCGCTGCAGATCTGGCAGGAGGCAGCGCGCTGGAGCCGCGCAGCAGAAGAAACGCAGCGTGGAGCTCCTGGGAATGGCATCAGGGCTATAAATAACAAGGAGCGTAAGGCAATTAATTCCAGGATGCAAGCACATACTTAGGGCTTGGGTTACATCACACTCTTCTCTGCTGTATATGGGATTCATTCCTGGTCAAAATACACAAATAAAGCTGGGCTGCTCTGCGCTCTGGTGTTTTTTGGTTTTTTTTTCTCCGGAAGAAATAAGGCAAAATTGTATTCACTCCTGTGATTCAAGGAGGTGACCCTCAGACCTGCCACAGTCAATGGAGATGACTCGGGGTTCGAAGGGTATTTATCCAGATTTGCACTATGCAATGACTTGCACGACCCGGTGTCCCTTCTGACCCGTGATACCCAAACTGTGCCAGGAAAGAAAGCAAGCTTTGTGCTGCATGTTTGAAGGTGCCCGGAGGGGAGCCGCAGTCACCTGTGCCGGGTCTTGGGGAGCCACTCTGGAAAAACCACTCTGAGAAGGCAGTTCTGTAACATGGGCAGAGCGGGTCTGGGGGCATCCCAGAGGGAATGAGAGGACTACACGACCCGAAAGACATCTGATGGGTTGCTGTATTTACATAGATAAACTGTAGGAAATCAGTGCTCAGCAAGTGAGGGTGTAATGTTGCAACACACCCATTCCTCAGCCTTTGATCCCCATGCAAACAAGCTGCCAGCAAGCCCTGGCAGTGGTGGAAGCAGGCAAAGTGACACCACCCTCATGAGCCTGGGCCACCCTCTGCTGCAGGCCATCACATTGCTCCTCTGGACATCCTCCTGGACACCTGCATCTCAGCAGCTTGGCTTTATAGTCCATCCTCTCACCTGAGAGCAAAGACAGGCTTTCACAGGGAGGCCGGCAGCGACCCATGGTGGCTGAAGCCCAGGCAGATGTCCCTCCTCCTGCTCCAGCTAGGAAGCATGGTAGCTCCTGGCAGAGGAACAGAGCAGCCATCTGGGAGCGGTAACGCCATAGATGCGTTGGCAGAGCCCCAGAGCGCGTCTGTCAGAGCCCATAGCTCAGATGAAGTTGTTCCTCTGTCCCTGCTTGGGGCAGCTGTGCTGGCTCAGACCAGCAGCCCACGTCTGGCTCAACCGAGGCCAGGAGCAGGCACCCACAAAGGTGTAACACCAGGGCAGTCACCCCCCACTCCACATCACTCCTGGTTTTGCAGAGGTCTAGTATATCCCTGTGGCGTCAACAGTTCCCGACTGCAGGGGCCGAGCTTGCTCCAGCGTGTTTCATGGGACACTGCTCCATGCCTTGGCATGTCCTTGGTGCCTTTCTCCAGATCCCAGATCCTTAACAGCACGGCATGGGGGGTCCCAGCCAGAGCACGACACCAAGAAGGGAGGATGGAGCCAAGCCCTGTGGCGGGGACACAGCCAAGGCATCACCCAGCGCCGTGCCGGGAAATACTCCCAGCTCCCACGGGTTTCGGATGTTACCCTCATGCACCGGCCCAGAGCGCAAGCGGGGCACCCCCGCCAGGTGCCCTGGGGCTTCCCCAAAGGCCGGGGGTGCCAGCCCCGTGCTGGCGGCTAGGATGGGTGTGATGTTTGGTGGTTTCTGCCAAGCCCCAGCTGCTGGAGGCAAAGGAGCGCGGGTTAGAGGGGAGGGAGGGCGCGGTAGGGTCGCAGCCGGGGTGGCTGCGAAGGAAATGTTTCCAAAAAGTGGGTGACAAAGGGGATTTATCCCTCCTGGGGGAGCGGCGAGGCGGAGGCAGCTGCCTGTATCCCGCGCCGTCCCCCGCCGCGTCTCTCCGGCAGGAGGCTCCCCCGCCTCGCGAATGCATCGCCCGGCCCCGGGCGGGCACCCGTGGGCCTGCGCGGACACCCGTGGGCGTGGGGCGGCCCCTCCCGCACCACTCCCGGGAGCCGCTGGGCTGGCTGGGGCCGCCGGCCGATGGCACCCACCCGGCGGTGGCGTCCCCCCTCGGTGGGGTTGTCTTTATTTATTTGGTTAAATAAGTGAATATTTCGTGTGTTAAATAAGTGAAAGGCACCACTGGGGAGTTTGTCCCTGCCCTTCCTTGAGCGTTCCCCCTCGCACGCCGCCCGGGGTCCCTGCCATCTCCCCCAGCCGATGAAGCAGACAGAGCCCTGTGGGGCTTCCCCCCACGGCCATCGTAGCGGCGGGGAAAAGCTCTCTGCCCTTCTCAGCAGGTGTGAGGAAGCACGGGGGTACCCCCAAACGAGCCCCTCCAGGTTTGGGGCGTGAGTTGACACATGCTGGAGCAGCGCAGCACCTTGCGGGACAGTGACTGAGGGCCGGAGGTCACTTGACAGGGCTGCAATTAGCCCCTGAGAGCCACTTGGAGAGGTCCCCCCATCACGCAGGGTGTATCTGCAGGAAAGCCCAGGAAAGCCGTAAGTGCAGCTGGGTTTGTGCTTGCTGGGACGTCCGTCTGGCCCAGTAGCCAGCAGATTTGGCAGAGGTGAGCAGGACAGCTACCCCGGTTCATAGACAGGAAAAATAAAGCAAACCGCAGCAAGGACGCCTGCTGATGGTGGCTTTAGCAGCAGCTGAGCCACAGGACAGGGCCAAGAGTGGGGCTGGAGATTGGCGCTGCAGCTCCCACCACAGCCCAACGCCCTGGTGAAGGAGATGGCACGTTTCAGCTACACTTTACCTAAAGGAGTGTTTTTAAAGCAAATCGGTTAAACTTCTGTTTGTGCACGCACTTACACCATTTAAAAGCGGGTTATTTTGGCACAGCTTTGGCTATGGATCAGCCTGTGGAGGAACAGACCCAGGCGTGAATTGCCAGTCACCCTGCATGGGGAATGGCACTCGAACAGGAGTGGGACTTTGGGGGGGGAAAAATCCCAAACTGGAGCATGATGCCCATTGTAGGGTGCTGGATCTCACATCGTATCCCAGCCCAACCATGATGAGAAACCCCCATTTATACACAGACACCTTTAACTGGACACAATTCAACCAAAATCCAGACCCACTTCAGTACTGTTCATCACTCAGGGGAGGTTCAGATTAGATATTAGGAAAAATTTCTTTACTGAAAGAGTGGTCAAGCATTGGAACAGGCTGCCCAGAGAGGTGGTGGAGTCACCATCCCTGGAGGTGTTCAAAAAATCGTGTAGATGTGGCACATTGGGACATGGTATAGTAGGCATGGTGGTGTTGGGTTGACGGTTGGACTCGATGATCTTAGAGGTCTTTTCTGACCTTAATGATTCTGTGATTCTATGATTCACCTCAGCCAACATCCTCACCTATTCAGGCTGAGTTTCATGCCCGCGAGGTACAACGCAGGCTGGTGGTACAGCTTCAAGGTGTGAATTACTTCATCCACCCAACCCCAGCGTGCATTCACCTGCAGAGAGATGCTTGGCAGCCGCTCTCTTCTCCCAGCAGCACTGGCTGGGAGCAGGGGAGGTTGTTCACACCCAGGCAGCTTTGGGGAGGCAGGAGATGAGTTTTGCTTTCGGCCTGGCTTGGGTATGAGAGTCAGAAAATACCGAAGAGTAGATGAGGAGAATCGCACAAAAGTGTGTTACTTACAGCGCTGGTTTGGTGAGGGTCGTGTTTTTAAAATACTTGTCCTAAAGAATAATACAGAAGGGCATTTTCTTAAGGTAAATTGACCCTGACTGACTTTCAGCTGTGAAGCTGCTCTGAAAAGGATTGTTAGTGCCAGGAAAAAAAAACTTCTGTATTTGCTTATGCTCAATGAAGTCCTAAATACAAGCAGCTGCCCAAACTGCCCGGATGCATGTGATGACTCCTCCGTGATGACCAGCCCAGGTCATCCCTGCAGAGCCAGGTATGCGGGAGGGGGGAGCCCCGCAGGCTGGGAAGGCAATGGCAGTACCTGGGGGGGCTGGTGGTATAAAGCAAGCCCACTGAGCCTGCAAGAGGAAAGTGCTGCTGGTTTGTTTTCCTTTTGTACCTCCTTAGCAGCCTTCTTTGTCTTCTTTTTGGTGGAAGAAAAGGGATCAGAGCAACACGGTGGAGCTGTTCTTCAGGGTGTGAAGAAAGGACTTGCCTGTGCTTTGACTGGTAGGAAAATGTATTTTTTCCATAAAGCTGGTTGTCCCTTGACCAGCTCATGGTCTAAAATGCTCCTTGAGTGCACCTGGTACATTGCTACCTGGGACCCTTCGCTCTGCTTGGGTTTGTCATGCACCCCTTTTATTAAAAAGACAATTTTTTTTTTTCCCTAAAATAACTTGGGGTGGGGGACTCCCTGGTGGCTGGGTCCCTGTCAGGGTGAGGACAGAGCATCACTCCGAGCTGGGGTCCTGCTCAGCAGCGTGACTCCCCTGGAACAGCCACAGAGCTGAGCTGTGCTTCCCCAGACCCCCCTGTGGAGGAGGGTTTGGTGGGGCAAGTGGGCAGTAAAGAGGCAGCTGCGTTTCGCTCCCACTTCTGCTAAGCCTGATGATTTCCCCCAGGCCCTCCTGCTCACCAAGGGGTGATCACTGCTGGAGGTGGTTGGGCTGATGCAGCCCACAGCAGAAATGTCCGCTCAGGAGCAGTGATGTCCTAAATGCCCTTGGAAGCAATGCTCCTGTACAGGTGGGCTGTGTGGGCAGGGGCAAGAGCCACAACATTGCTTTTCACAGGCAGATTGGTCTTAAAAGGCCCTGAGGATGTCAAACCCATCTCACTTTGGGTTCTGTAGGACCTCTGACAATCCTTGTATAGTATGGGCTTAATTTGGGCAAATCCCTGATGGAGCGTTGAGTGAACCGACTGAGTGCATCCTCAGGTAAAGGGCATAGAAACAGCAAATGGCCGGGGGGGGGGTGATAGTTATTGCACCGTATGCGTGTTTTGTTGGCAGCCAGACTCCATCAATGGTGAAGCAGCTCTGCTCTGACCACAAGGGTTTCTCTCTCCTGTGTTGAAGATGAGAATCTTACGCAGTGGTGAGATCATCTCCCTTGAGTTGAAATCTTGCCAGCGAAGGAGCAAATCCATGCTGCTGCATCTCGCTCCTCGGATGTCTGAGACGTTAAACAGAGCAATTCAGAAATGCATTCGACCATCTCCGAGATGTGAAGTCTGACTCCGCACAAGTGACACATTGAATACAAACTGCACGTGGAGCGTAAATATGATTTTGAATTTCCAGCAGAAGAGCGTCAGTTTGCTTTGGTTTGCCCTTGATTGTAATGCTAGAAACCTTCCTAAATACCGTTGCTCTTGCTGGTGTTAGGAAACGTTATCTATCTTGTTTATTCTCTATTTTGGGTGGAAAGAGAGATTACTCCTGCCCCTTGATTTATGTAATGCTTGCTGATAGCCAGGGAGTCAAATGCTTTTCTTTCGCTTTAAATAATTTAATGTAAATGTGGTCATCCCTGTTGCTCCTTTCTCACTGACTTTGTTACACCCTTTCAAAGGACTGTGGACCCCTGACACTGAACGGGGGGTGCAGAAACTGCAGTTAGTCCAAGGACTTGATTGAGAGCTTGTATTAAAGTGTTTGAAGCTCAAACAGCATCCGTGCTTCCATCTTCTCCCCTTCAGAAGGAGGTGATGCTGCTGACCCTCCTTTTTAAAAAAAAAAAAAAACAAAAACCCCAACCTTTTGAAAGCAGCATGTTAAAATACTTCACCTTTTATAAAGATCTCAGGGGTTCAGCTGGCTGGAGGGGGGATTCAGTGTTGTACATGGGGTGTGTGTTAAGGAAGAGGTGTTTGTTTGGGTGGGGTTTTTTAATGGAAAAATACAAGATGGTCTCAGACCACTGGTGTGAGCTGTGAGAGCACAAGCTCAGCAGGGCTGTGCAGGAGGTGCTGTTTGGGACTTCCTTGCTGGAGGGATGCTGGTGGCCGAAGGAGAAGACCAGTAGCTCAGGCTGGGGCAGCATCTTGGTGGATGAGACCCACAGGACAGGATGTTTTGAGTCTGATGGAGGAGCAGGCAGCAGGAGCCAGACCTACGAGCTGCTTGCGGACCTGCTGGGTGCCTTTGTTTCCCACATGTGTAAGACATGGCAATAGATGGAGTCCTTTAAATTTCCCTTGCTTTGTATGATTTTTATTTTTTTCAGCCTGGAGCCTCTTGGTCAGACCCAGTTTGCTGTTACAACCCCGCAGGAGCTGATGGCTTTATTCCTGTCTCCCATTCAGTGAGGCTGCAATTGGGCCTCCCATTCCTCAGGTTATGCTTATATTTCCTTTATCGCTCACTTCTGCAGAAGTCTTGATGCTCAGGAGCGTTTCCCCTCCTTTTCTCCGCTACTGCCGTAATTCTTTGTGTTGACCTGACTTTGAGCTTGTCATGTGGCAACCAATTATCACATGGAAACAGCTGCAAACGTGTTCTGCCTTAAAGAAATGCCTCCTAAAAATAGCTACAATGGAGCAGGATGTTCAGAAAAATCTGATACGTGCACTGCCTCTTCTGATGTAGCCCAACTTGCAAAGCAGAAGAAATGAGGAGGAAAGAAGGGGCATACCAGACGACATGGCCTCCTTGTTTCTTTACAACCCAGCGATATTTACGTGTGCGCAGTGGCTTCGGCAGGGAATATACCCCGGCTGGTGGTCAGGGCTGAGCCCTGAACAGCTGCCGTAGGTCACTCACCCACCCTTGGGGATGCTCGAAGCCTGGGGCTGCCATGTGGGAGGGAGCCAACGAAGCTGGTGAAGGGTCTGGAGCACAAGTCTCATGAGGAGCGGCTGAGGGACCTGGGGTTGTTTAGCCTGGAGAAGAGGAGGCTGAGGGGAGACCTTATCACCCTCTACACCTACCTGAGAGGAGGTTGTAGCGAGGTGGGTGTTGGTCTCTTCTCCCAAGTAACAAGTGAAAGGACAAGAGGAAATGGCCTCAAGTTGTGCCAGGAGAAGTTTAGATTAGATATTAGGAAAAACTTCTTCACGGAGAGGGTTGTCAAGTATTGGAACAGGCTGCCCAGGGAAGTGGTCGAGTCACCATCCCTGGAGGTATTTAAAGGACGGGTAGACGAGGCGCTTAGGGACATGGTTTAGTAGTGGACAGGTATGGTTGGACTCGATGATCTTAAAGGTCTTTTCCAACCAAATGATTCTGTGATTCCTCCCCATGTCACAGGCCGAGGGAAGATGTTCCCCGTCAGTCAGGCCTCCTGCTGATGATGCCCACATCTGGGAAACCAGATGAACATGAGCATCATCCAAACCAGTCCAACAGGGCATGTCAGGTGCTGTACGGGCCTCCCAAGGCCTTTCCCAGTCTCTTTTCCTTTGCAGGGAGCAATCCCTCAAAAGCGTTTTTTGTGGTTTAACCCGGCAGGCAGCTAAACACCACACAGCCATTCGCTCACTGCCCCCCTCCTCAGTGGGATGGGGGAGAGAGTAGGGAAAAAAAAAAGTAAAACTTGTGGGTTGAGATAAAGACAGTTTAATAGGACAGCAGAGGAAGAGAAAATAATAATAATATACAAAACAAGTGATGCACAATGCATTGCTCACCACCCGCTGACCGATGCCCAGCCAGTCCCCGAGCAGCGATCGCTGCCCCCCCGGCCAACTCCCCCCAGTTTATATCCTGAGCATGGCGTCATATGGTATGGAATAGCCCTTTGGCCAGTTTGGGTCAGCTGTCCTGGCTGTGCCCCCTCCCAGCTTCTTGTGCCCCTGCCAGAGCATGGGAAGCTGAAAAGTCCTTGGCTAGGGTAAGCACTACCTAGCAACAACTAAAACATCAGTGTGTTATCGGCATTATTCTTATCCTAAATCCAAACCACAGCACTATGCCAGCTACTAGGAAGAAAATTAACTCTATCCCAGCCAAAACCAGGACAATGTTGTAGGTGGTACATGAAAGGGGAGAGCAGGGTCCTCTCTGCAGTGTCCCTCTGCGGTATCCTGGCCAGGAGCCAGCAGCAAATCACTGGTAAAAGGCAGCACGGTTACTTTGATGTATTTTGCAGTGCATTTTTCTTTTTCTTCTATTCTTTTAGTGCAAGTTTTCAGCTGTTCATGTTCTGGTCCCACAGGAGGAGCTATTTTCTGTAGCAACACCTTTCTGTGTCGGCTGTGCTCATGCAACTCTGGCCTGGTTTTTGCTCCTCACAAAAAAGGTGGAGGAGAATTCTCTGTTTGGGGTGTATATGAATGAGCTTGAAGTATGGTGGGTGACTTTTGGTTTGGGATTTCCCCCCCCCACACACACACACAAAAAAGCTTTGCTCTTTGCTTGTGGGGAGTCTATAATCTCTCTACAGTTTGCACCTACAGAAATTCAGGCCCAGCAGCCACCTGCCTCTCACGGCGATGGTTATCATCCACCTTCGTTTATCTGCTTGCCTGCACGCTCCAAGCATCACAAGCCCAGGTTCCTGGGCAACGTGAAGGTGAGGAAGCTTGCCCTACAGGGATGCAGTACAAAACTCACGTTGGCAATGCACATTAGCAAGGGAAGTCGCTTGCTGTATGTCGAGGGTTGTGCCTCTTGCAGCCCATCTTCAGGAGCTGCATGGCAGGGGAGCCATGGCTGCCCACCAAGCTGGCTGCTTGGGGGGGCTGGAAATCACACCGGGGTTTGTGTTAGCTGGTGTTCAGTCCTGTGCTTTGGGTGCTTTTTAGTCAGTCCTCAGAAAACTGATACCTGCCATAAGAAGCACCCAGAGAGCCATAAATTTTGTAGGATACAAAGCACTTTCCACCCCCATTAAAGATGGATATGAAAATGTGTGTTACTTGGTTTGTAGGGGAAGCTTAAGGGATGTGTAAAATACTATTGCAGAAAACAATAATGTAGTTATTTACTCCTGCCTGAGATAAAGGCATGAAAGAGATGAAACCTAAGAGCAATGACAGGAAATACCACAATGCAGCATCCTATTGATCTGTGGGATTTGCTGCTGCTTAAGACGATGGTGCCACAAGTAACATTTGTAGTTGTGCTAACTAAATTAAAATAATTATAGGATGAAAACAAATCAAAACACAAGCTCCTCAGGCTTAAAGCTTTCTACTGCTCACTTGTTAGCTTGTGGGGCCCAGAAGAAAGGCTTTCTGCCATCCATGCATATTCCTGCAGTGCCTGGTTACACATGCTATGAATGTTTTATGTCTCGCTCTAGAGCAGCTCATAACATCTCCTTGGGAAGGCCGAGTGCCAGGCCCTCGGCCGATAGACACTGATGTAGTGCTGCTGACCTGGGAGGCAGGCTGCCCTGCCATGGGCTCAGCCAGCTCCCTCCCTGCCCAGCACCGGTGGGGATCTGATGCATGCAATAAAATCAGAAGATGCCCAAGAAACAGGTTAAGCAATGAAGGAAAACCCTGCTTCTGCTGGGGCGGGGGGCGGGGGGACACGACCCAACAGACTGGTATCTCGAAGCAAGCAGGGGAGCAGGCACTAGAGATGTGGGTAGCACAAGGTAGCGGGGAAGGCAGCAGGAGGGACAGCATTTTTAACAGCCCCTCTCCTGCCGGTGCCTCTCCCCCCCAGCACTTGTACAGGTGACACCCGTTTGCAGTCAGGGGTAATCAGCAGCACCGTGGCACTAAGTAAATGATTAATTTTAATTCCGGTGTGTCACAGAGCTGTAGTTGAAAGCATTTTTCTTAATTTCAAGCCCCAGTTAATACATTGCTGTAATAGCTAGCCCAGCAAACCCAGATGACGGATATGAGCAGGCTGAGCAAGCGTGAGAGCTGGGGGACGGGCGATAGGAAGGAGACAGCTCGACCTTTCCATAAGCACCGTTTCTGTGTGCGTTATAACAGCTTAGCATTGTGGATACCGCTACAATAGCTCTTATTTCTTCTTTTTTCAGAGTACAGAGAGGGTCAGGCTCTTCAGGAGCTGGGGTGTTGCTTCCTGGCTACCCACGTCTGGACTGGCTACGGCGATACCTTGCTGCCTGCTTGCACTCAGGTCAGATACATATTTGAGGGCATTCATGCCAAGCAATAGATAACTACTTAAGTGATTTCTTTCCAGTATGCAGCCAGAGTTTCCATTGCATTTTAGACCAAATATACTTTCTGCTATCGGAAAGAAAAAAAAAAAGTTAAAAATAAAACCCATGGACTGCAGGAACCAGGGATTTGATTCTTGGAAAGTTTTGACTACTTTTGACTTGCATTAAAGCTGATCAATGGGGGCTCAGGTTGCATCATCCTTCATAAGAGAAACCCAGCTCGCAGGAATAGCTTCTTCTCCAGCGATGTGCTGCTTCAAGAGGCAGGTCTCGGAGACCGCACAGGGATTTAAACACGTGCAAAATCTAGCTTCCAAGGATGTCCCCGTCAGCCCTCTCTGAAGCGATGTGTAACAAAGTTATGCATGAGAACAAGGCAGTTCACAAAAGTCTGATGCCTTCCCCCCCCCAACCCCCGTAGCTCCTGTATCCTTGGACCCTGCCAGACTCACTAATGGGGTCTGTGGGTCTTCTCTTCACAACAGCAACTCGTAGGGAGACCAGGTGAGGGCTGAGACTCAAGCAATGGACTTTCATCCAGGCAGGGAAGCAGGGGCTTCAATTACCCATAGGACTGGCTGTGGAAGAAAAAGAAACCTCAAAATTTCTCTTCTGGGTTTTCAGCTGCACATCTAGGAGCGGGCACTCACAAGGCTTCGGTTTTGTTTCCACCAGGCCAATAATGTGTGATGGAAACGTTCCTGTTAGAGCCAGGTAAGAGGATTTCCCCTCCAGTTCCTAATATCCCACTATGTTGCCATAACACCTTGTTTCCCATCTTTACTTGCTTTTCTAAAGAGAGCCCCAGAGGCGGGTGAACAAAAGCCTTTGCCCACTTTGACTCCCTCTCCCTCTTGCGTGATGCTTCAGCACAGCTTTGAATGAGGCTCCGGTATCAGCCCACAGGGATTTTGCAGGCTCCGTAGCGCAGTGTCTGAGTCATGCTCTAAAAATAGCCAGGAAAATGTCAGCCCAGCCAAAGTCATCGGCTGATTAACAATGAAGTTTCGTGATTCCAGGTACACTCCTGATCTTAACTATATATCTGAGCTTTAAAAAAATAAAATAAAAAAGACATTATGGGTAGGGACTTTATATTTAAAGAAAAAAAAAATGTTAGAGGTAATGCAGAAACAGCTTTCCCTATCCTCACCGGGAAGGTATGTGATTAACACAGTGGTCAGGTAGCAAAGGGCTAGAGGGACTGTCTGGCTGGAAGTGCAGCATGTCCCTTCTAGCAAGAAGAATGAGGAAAAAAAATTTAAAAACTGGACAGGACTGAAGATGAAGCAAATCTTTGGTCCTTGGAGGCAATGCAGTACTGTGGCTGTGGTCTTCTATGGGAGTAGGAGATGGTCTGACATAGTCTGTGGACAACCAGAGGCCAGGCTCTGGGACATGGTGGAGGAGCAGCCACGGTGCCTGTCCCCAGCCCTGGGAGCTGGCCAGGCACAGGCGGGGTGGGAAGCCCCCTCGTCGGGAGCTGGGCTTGCCCAAGGGGGCAGCTCAGCTTTACAAAGACGGATCCAGTTAAAGTCTCCCCCCAGCACTGCCGTGCAGTGTCATCGTGGTGCCTGCGGGCGAGCGGCCGGTCTCTGAGCTGTGGTTAGCCACGGGAGCTTGGCCAGAGGTGCTGATGGAGGCGGGAGAGAACAGCCCAGCGCCAGGAATGTCTGTCTGCTGCAAGGGCTGAGGGCACACCTGAAAGAGCATCTGGCAACAGCTCCTTCAAGAGCCTCGGAAAAGAAATAAGATGAAACTAATAACTCTAAAAGCTAACGTGGTGCCAGTGCAGGGGCGGCAATGCTGCAGCAGCACCTTGTGATGGCCACGTGTCCCTTGGGCCAGGTACACCGAATGGCTTGCAGTCCAAACATGGTACAGACAGAGACTCTGGGGAAAGGAGCTGAAATACCTCATCTGGAGAAACAAGGGAATGAATCGACAGCAAGCAGATTGGGCACGGTGCCGGACAGCTATTGCCAGATCGTGTACGCTTTGCTGGACGAGTTACCAGTTCCTGTATTAATTCTGGAAAAGTCTTTGCTCCTAGTTGCTGATTTCTTACATGGAGGCTCAACCAAAGGCTGCTGCCCGCATGGTCAGGGGAGAAGAGGAGGGATGCTCAGACATAACCAAGCTGTTGGAAATGGCAAGGACAAGGGTGGTGACACCGACACCCTGTCCAGTAGCCGGTCTGCTTTGTGTGCCAGGGAGGGAGCGTTATTTTACGGCAGCTTTGGCAGTCCCATCACATCCCCCTGTGAGCTCATCTACCAGTACAGTGCCCAGGCTAGCTATACTGGGAGTCAGGACCATAACAACAGAAGCATGAATGGGCACACTGCCCCTGCGCGCAGTCCTTAAGTCATCCTGTCAAGTAAATGAGCTTTTCTACAGCTTATTTTCAGGGAGTGAGTATGTTAAGTTACATGAAAAGATGTCTACCTAGGGTGAATAGCTAAACAAAATTGGTATTAATGGCAAGGAAGGGAGGGGGGAAGTTTTGAACCTCATATTTCTGAGGAGCTTTCCTTCAAAAGAGGAAGAAGATGCGACTCCCCGCCAGACCTCATGACACTTGATGCAGCCCAGCAGGATGCTCTCTGCAGGCACACGCTGCAAATAGCTTTTCCACCTCAGGAGTCATCACCTTCCCCCACACATCACAGCTCTGGTGGGCCCGTGAGGGTGAAACCGCATAAAATAAAGAGTGCTGGAGAGGGGTCACCCTGTGAGAGGCCCTGGTGCCCCCATGGTGTGGATGTGCCTCTGCACCCAGCCAAGCAGATGCTGGTGGGAGAGCTGCTGACACCCCTGGCATTGCTCCCAGCGCTCGCCCTTTAAAGATGGACCCATGGCATTGCCTGTCTGAGCCAGTGGGTGGGAGGGCTGGGCTGCACCCATTGCAGAGGGGGTCACATTTGCCATCCCATGGTGCTGCAGGGGTGTCCTGGCAAGGCCACAATGGCCGGGTTGCAAGTGCCAGTCCATCCCTTGAGCTGATGGCTCTGCAGGAATATCCTCTGCCCCCACCACAGGAGCTTCTTGTTCCTCCTGAGGTCACTGCCTCTCTCCTCTTAAATTTAAGGTCACTGACACATGGAGGAGCTACCTTCTTGTCAACTTGCTGAGCCCCATGGATGAACCAGCGCTGCCTCCAAGGCTGATGCTCAGCTGCCTGGTGTGCGAAACAGTGACGATGTACAACTTGTTCTCCTGGGTCCCTCTTTTGCCAGGTAAAGGTTTCCATTTCTTGCAGAGGAAGCCTGACTCCTCTCCAAAAGCACCTCCTGACCGGTGCACCGCAAAAAGCTTTGTGTGCTCCACTGAGGGAAGGTGGCGGAGCTTGGTTGACCCTGCTCTGGGATTTTAAATCGTACCCCTTGTTCACAGTGCTGTAGAAAGGTATATTTTCATGAGAAGTGGAGTGACCCCCCTTTTCCAGCTCTTACCCAGGCCCAGCTGCTATTGGAGATTAAAGAGAGGTGAGAGAGCAGCTATGTGCTTCTCAAAGAGGATGCAGAGATGGGGGTGGGTGGATTTCTTGATGCACTCCGGAATCCAGATCTGCCGGAGCAAGGGCAAGGCTGGGGATCTGGACCAAGCACTACAGGAAAGCCCATGGAAGTGACCTGGCTGGTATCTGAACTAATGTAATTGTTAGATAGAGGTTTAAATGTTCAAAGGTATGAAATGTTTAAATCTTTCACTGATGCTGCTTACCATTGAAATGTATGCTATGAAAAAGAAAATATTTCTGCCAAGGGACTTGTAAATAAGTATTCTTCCATGACCTCTGAGCTTTAGTAGATGCATTTTTATAAGCTGAATAAATGCAAATTAGCAATAATGTTTCTCTGATTTGGCAGTCCTTCCTCTTGCACTGAGGACAACGGAGGCACAGCAGATAACGGGGTATGTTTATCTATGCTAGGAGAGGCCTCTTCCTTCTCAATAATCAAAGAATAATTTTTCATGCCATCTTGGTGCGGTAATATGCTCTCACCATCTATCAGGCTTCCCCTGCACTGTAACCCCATCTGTCATCCCTCATAAATAAGTTTGGGAGATGTGATTTGTTAAGCAGGCAGTGCAGCTTTATCAAATAAATATTTCAGGGGCACAGATAATAAAGCGGAGCGAGGCGGGGGGGGAAGAAAATCTCCTCCATGATGGGCCTTGCTATTCTGGCCGTTACCAGACCACCTTCCAGCTGAACACACGGGTGAACATCTGGAAACAAACACGTGGGCACCCCTGGCTACCCACGCCATCAGCGTAAAGAGAGACTGGCCAAGCTGGGATGCGTGGAAACAAAATGCCAAGTTGTTAAATATAGATCCCGATAGTCCAGAGACACATCTGAAATACATCGGTGTAAGTCTGTTGACATGTAGATATGCACCAGGTGAAAGCCGCTGTCGTCTTCCCCATGGTCTCACTCCAGTTCCACCCCCGTCTGGGTCTGTTGAACTAAGCGATGATTGGCGATCGATGGAAAATCCTCAAGCCTCCAAATTATCCCCGCTGCCATGTTCATTGACTAAGATGAAGCCACTAAAGTATCATTTGAAAATATTTATAATAGCAATCATTTTTAATTTTGTCCTTCCACAAAGCACAGGTCTACACATGAGAATTAAGGTAGGTTGTGGGAGGGTGTGGATTTATACCACGAGATTTGTATCTGGATGATTCCTTGGAGCGTAATCTTATTCTGGGGCGAAAAAAAGGAGTCCCTTAACACAGATCAGATAATCCAGTTTCAGATTTATGCTCGATGAAAGCAAAATTATTCTTAAATAAATGCGTCTGAACATGGAGTTATTTTGGAATGATTACACAGGTTATTCACTACACTGGAGTTTTGTTCTTTGAACAGACTACCCAGATTCCACTGATTTTTTTTTTTTTTTTCCCCCACCTATTTTTCTCCTCCTCCTTCTCCAATGACTTTGATACTCAGCTACTAAAGAGCACAGGGGAAATGCTGAGAGACTGACTTACAGCTGGCAGCCAGCCCACGAAAACCTCACCAGGTCAGAACAATTTTTCTTTAGCACTGTTTTTTTTCCTGCCTTTTGAAACTAGTACTGGCACTTTATTATCAAGACTATCTGAGGGTAAATGCCTCTCTACAGATCAGCTGGGTTTGGGTTTGGTTTGTTTTTTTTTTTCCCTTACAGGAAAGGTAGAGGAAAGAGGTGTGTAACTATTTTCCATGTTTTCCACCTGTGACTGGACCTCCTGTTTCTTGTATATGTTAAATGTCGTGGACTGACGTTGTTACCCTCTCGTTATCCTGATGAGGGCCTGCACAGAAGAGCGCTCTTCAGGTCCTTCTGCATTAGGAAGGCACATTTCTGCATCTCCCGAGCCAAGCGAGGGACAACTCCAAGTTCAAAGAGAATTTATCTTGTTCGTGATCACCTATTACAGGAAATTACCAACAAGGGTGGTGGTAATTCATGGATCCCTTCAGTGTTGTTCTTGCCTCGGTTTGTGTTTGATGTCTGAAGACGTGAGAAGTTCCCTTTGTGGTTTTTGGGGACACAAAACACTCTTAGAGATTTGAACCAAGGGTGTCAGATACTTTTGCAGGCACAACCAGAGGGTTGGGATCTAAAGCAAGTGGGAAAGCCATGTTCAACAGATAGTGCAGTTAGCGTTACAGACGGCTAAACTGTTGAAACTTGCAGGGTTGGCTCCAAAAGGCATTTTCGACCACATCATCAGTTTTTACAAAAACAATCAGAGAAGAAAACACTATAAAAATGTAGATGGGCAAGAAAGCCTGTGGCTGCTTTGCTGAAACATGCATGCAACAACAGGACCTTCGGTTACCCAAAATTCATTTGGGTGGGCATTTCTGTGAGCCTGTCTTCATCTTCTACAGCAATTTCCTTCTGTCTCAAGAGTTTGCTTCCTTTTTTTTTCTTGCTTTTTTAGGGAAGAAGAAAAGAAACCCAGTCTGATCAAGACACACATGACTTTCCAGTCTCTGAAAAGCTCCGTGTCTGTTCTTGCCTTGAGAGCAATTACACTTCATCTTTTCGGAGCAAACCACAAATAAAATAAGTCATGAAGCTGTACAGAGAATGAAAAGTATTCCTGGCTGCTTCTCTCTCTGATGTCAACAAATTGACTTCTGAGGTTTTCCATTCTCTTTCTCTCTATATATACATGCATTTTGAAATATGTTAGGACTCTAACTACTTTAATGATTATTTTATGTAAAATTTAATCAATCTTTTTTTTCCGAAGTTGTTGTGCCAGATTACCTTCAACACTTTTCAGCCCAAAGTTGTCTGACTAATTTCCTTGATTTCCCACAACTGGTTCTCATGGCTACAGAAATCTCACTTCCGTGCATAGATAAGCTGTCGGAAAAAATGAGTTCTGAAATATAAAATAGTTATTTCTCCTAAATTACTTGTTGTAAAATTTTGGAGATTGAATGCTCGAGCCTCCATCTCACTCCACAAACCTGATATATGCAATGACACAGACTTAGGTCTTTATGTGGAAGCCATCTGTGCTTCTACAGGAAAAAAAAAAAGCACAATATTTTATGGTTGCTGTTTTCAACCCTAATTTTCTGTTGCCTGCAGTTGCTCATTTGCAAAGAGCTATGAGCTGCGGACTTTTGAGATAGTTGCTGCACATGAATGCTTCTGAGTGGGGAAGAGAGGTGTTGTCCACTTCCCTGCCCACACAAACACCAGGCTCATTACACAGGCTGAGATATAAGCAGCAGCACCACCAGCATCTCTGAGGATCAGCCACAGACAAGGTAGAGATGCTTTAGAAACAAAACTGATTGTAGGGGTTGTGCATTAGTCATGTTTGTGATTTTTTTCTTTTATTATCATATTTTTTGCCTTGGAATTGGTTTAAGATAGATTACGAGTTACTTAGAGAGGAGTTTTATCTTTTTGTATGTTGGTATGCTTATGGACTGCTCTGTATAATTCATAGCTGATACTTTATGTTTCCAAAAAAGATGTTATATTTTCAAAAATACGTTTAACTGCTCGGCATAGCTGAAGACTAAGTAACGCCTCTGGTGCTCTACCTGTTGTGAAACAATTTAATACTTAGTCATACCTAGAAAAATTAATGAAAGTGGTGAAAGTGGTTTCCTGCTGTGGCTATGTGCTACTAACAACTCTGCTTCTGGGGTGCCACATAGAAAAAAAAAAACACAGAAGCGGCCTTTTTTTGTGTTTTAATGGAGCATATAATACTACTTTAAATGCGTATTTCTTGACAAATTATTTTGAAAGATTAATTCAATACACCCCTCTTTTTTTCTTGCTCTTCACATGACAAGATAGAGATTTCAAGAATAATTAATTTCAGTAAGACAGCCATAGTGTGCACATTGATATGCTTACTAGCTGTGAGATAATGACTTTTCTCTCTGAGACTGTTAAGTAAATTCTTCCACTATCAATCTTAGGTACTGGCATATTTTATTCCCCTCCTTTTTTGTCATTGTTGTCATCTTTCATTTATTCTCTGTTGTCTTTGGTCTGTTAACTCTTTTCCTCTTTTCCTTCCAGTGATACTTTTGTCCCTCCTGATATGAAACCTTTTCTGCACTGGTTCCTTTAATTCTTTGTTTTTCTGGTGCCTCATCACCATGTTCAGTCATACTTAAGCCCTCATCCAATCTATTTTCCTTTCCCACTTTAATTGAATGACTCCTCCTTCAACTTCTGAATTATTTATGTTCTCCAGATCACATTGGTTTTACCGTTCTTGGTGGGTTGGTTTGTTTTTCCCTTAGCCAGTAGCATGTCTCTTATTCTTTTCTCTGTAATGGGCAAATGATTAAGCTGCTCAAATTGGGCTGATGCTAAGCAGCAGGATTAATGAGGATAAGGCTTTCTTCATGTGAAATGATCTCTCATCAGAAGCTGGCTGGGGTTTTTTGTTTGGTGGCTTTTTTTTTTTTTAATCATAGAATCATAGAGTCGTTTGGGTTGGAAGCAACCTTAAAGATCATCTAGTTCCAACACCCCTGCCATGGGCAGAGACACCTTCCACTAGACCAGGTTGCCCAAAACCCTGTCCAACCTGGCCTTGCAATTTTTTTTTAAGTTTGGGGGTTTTTTTGCCTTGCAATTGTGCACTGAAAGTAGGCAATTTAATTCTGCTATGGTAGAGTGAGCCTGACCCTGCCTAACAGGCACCTGAGCAGCCAGCTTATATCAGAGGCTGTTCCCCTGATTTCAGTGGTGTTCCCAGGACAGTACAGTATTTGGACACCTTGCTGGTATAAATCCAGATAATTCAGCCCTTGTACTTACCTAGGACTGATACATGGCTTGTAAAGCACAAAAAGTTTGGTGATCCACAGCTGTATTGGCATCAACAGTAACCTTGTCTAAGAACAAACACATTGGTTTATGACTTTTCTATGATAAATTACCATTTTTCTTACTACTTAACATTCCATTCCACATTACCTCCAGCCCCTATATGAAAAGGTGATGTACAGGTGAAGTTTGTTTCACCTGTGTCTCCACAGGCAATTTTCAGAATCCCCATTCATCACCTAAAATAACCACAAGTAAATGCTGTCTTTGGGGATGTGGTGCAGCAATACGGTACTTGTAACTTAGGGCTCTGTACTGGATGAGATCCTTTGGAACAGCCGATTCTTCAAATCTTGTCCAAAACCTGTGGAACACCTGAAACTAACTTTGTGACAGGCTTGGGGCTAGATCAAATATTTTGTCCTTTGGAGCCAGCACAGGGCTGGCATTATTACCCTGCTCTGACTAATTTGGTGGCAATATGATCCTGTGTGGATCAGACCGATACCGCTGGGTGGGCTGGTAGTGCCGGACCTCGAGTTATCGATCTGGGGAGTGCAGCTCCTGGGTTAGGCTCACATTAATTGCAAGCTCCATCTCACAGGCAGGAATGCTCCGCATGGAGGCAGCTGCCTGCAAACAAGCTTGGGTTTCCACAGGGTACAGCCCCGCAGTCTGCCTCATGGAGAAACAGCTCCTGAACTGGGCAGAGGATTTTTGACACTTCTGCATGCTGTTTCAAAGTCTTCTAGTTGTATAGGAAGGCAAAGCGAGGTCAGGCTATGCACTGCACACTGATGCAGCAGCAAGAGTAAATTGGCCCAGAAAACTGAGAAAATCTCTTAATTTGCATGTCTGTAATTTTGTGTGTGGAAATTTTGTTTGAGATGCTATGGGTACCTGGTTTGCTTCCATGCCTTCATCAGAGGGTTAAGTAAGTGATACACACACCACAAACTGCAAAAACAAATTAATGGGTTAAGTGAAGAGTTTTAATTCCTTTTTGTTCCTGTTCATGTGCGTACACATCCAATCATGATGGCGAAGGTGGAAAATAACGCAGTGACAGAGGAGACAGTGGCACTCCTAGGAAGCTGTGGGCCTATGCAATCACTAGCCAAAGTACCGAGAGATTTGCCTTCAGCTGAGGTTGAAAGCCACAGCCAGAAAGAAACGAGCCCTGACCAAAGGGAGTTGCCTAGAGGAGCTAGCAAAGGGGAGAGAGTTTGAGCAGAAAGCGAGGCACTAGCACTGCAAAGCACAGGGCGCATCGCTCCGGTAGCACTTGCCGGGATCCGGCAGAGTTGGCTTTGCATCCCCCTTGGCGTGAATTATCACGATGTTTTTGTTGACTGAATTCTCCCGTGATGCAAGAGAGCAGGTACCAAGGCACTGAAAGAATCTGCCAAACACTGTGATAGTTTGACATGCTGCCTCCGTCCCTACTTTTATTTCTTCCTTTGTCTTTCAGTTCTTCTCCACCCCTTCTTCCATATGCTTCTATTAGTTGCTTTTCTCTTTCTCTGCTTTTTATTTCTATATTTATGTATCTTTTTCTCCTCTTTTTCCTTCAACGTTAAACCATTTCCTTCTGCATTCTCCTCCTTCTGTTTCTCTCATCCCTTTCTTTCGCTTTCGTTTGTCAATAGTTAATGTGTTGAAGGATGATGCATCTTCCTCTCTTAGCCCCTGGCAGAGATTACTGGAATGGCTCAAAGGCACAGTTTTGCCGTGAGCTCTGATGCTATCAAGCAATGACTTATGAGGGTGTCACCAGTGATAGCAAATATTTTGCATACTTGCATCCAGACAGGGCATGAGCCTCCATCAAGCACATTTTTGTGGAGTTTAACAGTGCTTTTGCTGTTTCTGGGTATGGGAGTAGGTACCCTGGTGCTTTATACTAATATGTTTTGATCCAGTGTCACAAACAGGGGAAAGCCTGTCTTTGCCTCGGGGGGAACACATTAGGACCTTTATGGATGCCTGGAAAGTAGGCAAGTAGTGAGCTGCATTAACCTGGAGCCTAGGTTGCCGTGCAGCTTGCAGCCACTTAGGCTAGGCTAGCTCTAGCTCAAAACCCCTCTTGTACCAGAGGCTGGCTGTGTGATGGTAAGGAGACTGGTGGAGAAGCTGGCCGAGCGCCCGGGCTAGCACTGCAGCCAGTAGAAGTAGGCATTTTGTGTGGAGACAGAAACCCTGATCCCAGATTCTCGGCAGCTGCTTGGTGGGCAGCCAGCAGGAGTGGGGCCGAGGGAGAGCAGCAGCCAGGAGCCTGCCAAAGAGCTGCTGCTTTTGTCTGCACTGCTAAAATTGTGTCTGACTTACTGTGGCTTAATTAACAAAGAAACCCAAATGAAGACAAGCTCCCTGTAGCTTTTACCATGCAGCAGCTGAGCTGCATCAGCAGGCCTTCTCCATCATGAGAAACGATAGTGGGAGCTGTTTTTCCCTGGGGCGGCAGGGTAAGGTAGCAAAGACTAGAGCTGTGCTGGTTATGAGCAGAACAAAATGACAGATAGTAGCCTTTTAATTGGATATTACCTTAAAATGAGAGCTTTAATTTTACCTTAGAGGTACCTCAGTTACATCACTAGCATTCATGGCTCAGAAGTCTCCCAGTTCTTTCTTTCTTACATCTGAACTTTAACCTTCCTGTTTGTCTCAGTTTTCTGAGACATCTAAAGCTGCAAGTTTCTCCAAAGTGTTGCAATTCAGGACAGTTGGAAATTCTGTCATGGGAATGTGACCATAGTATGTACACTGATTGATTCCTTTAAAAATAAAATTAGCACATGGTTCACTAGATATTGACTGTCACCCTTTATTATTGGCAAACGCATCTTAAACATTATATATAAATACATGCATATAGATTAATAAAATGTGTATCTATATATTTACAAATGCTCATACTATTTCAGTGTTATTTTTTTCCTTTGCATAAGTTATTACAATTTCCATGAGCTCAAAATCCTTACCACAAACAGGGCTGTATGGGGGGTTCCCCCCCTCCCCGAAGCGTAATGTGTGAAATTAAAGTTTAAATCAATATGTAATACAGATATAGCTTAACTTGCAGTGGCAAGCAGGGTGGCAGTTCAGCTGAGAGTACCTATCATCTATACTAGATTTCTGAAAGGATTAAAACCAGATTTGGGTATGTGTGGTAGAAAGCACAGGCATGATCCTCTCTGCTACAGCAGATTTAATTTCTATGATGTCCTAACGGCCTTCTCTAACACAACTTTCCACTCCAAAACAATTAGAAATAAAGCTCTTCATGCAGACATACTTCCTCCTGACTATTGATTCCTAACATCTCTCTGATGCGTTGCTCTCTCAACTATAGTAAAAACGTACTGGGTTTTTAGAAAAAAAAAAATTTAAAACTTCTGATATGTTTAACAGATAGAAGTTTCATTTCTGATACAGATCAACTTTTACATATCCTTTCTGCTACATCAGGGTAAGTGAGCAAAGAGTAAAAAGATGTCAGAATTACTATAGGACATTTAACAAAACTACACAAATCACTACACATGCTGTTGTCAAGACCATCTTGGACATAACAGTCCATGTGAAATGCAAATCAAATGAACAGCAAAATAAAATATTAATTGTACTGAAAGCTCTTGGCATAGTCCGTGTTGTAGTTCAGGTTGTAATCCAATTGCCATAGCTCTGCATGTTCATGACTTGTCAAATATGTGTGACTTTCTCAACAGATTTCTTTTAGAGCTGATATTTTCCATGACTGCTCTCAGTAGCTGTTTTCAAGCAAACGAGGAAAATTTGAAGAAATTCCACTTCTTGGTTTTTGAGGTCAGCACCACTGGGAATATCCACGTGAAAATGGTCTAAACTGTACTTTTCTACAGAAAGCTACTGCTAGTACACATAGTCAACTGCAACATTTGATTTATTGTAGGTAGTTTGTCCTAGGCAGTGGGATGGAAGGGAAATTGTTATAAATGACTGAAGAATCGTTTTTAAGTATTCCTGAGGGGCAGCTTATTCTCACCAACACCTACTGGTCCCTTATTCCCTCACTCCAATTCTTCCATTACAGCTCCATCAGGACAGGGAGTATAGAGCAGCTCCTTCCACAGGAGCCATTAGCACAAGACATAATCACAAGCAACACGTGAGGTCATTGCCCAGTCCACAACAGCAATTTCTTCCGGGGGGAAGGGAGGTGTGAGTTGTTGTATTCTCCAATATACCGTTAGTTTTGCATTTTTCTTTTCAACCAATCGACCTCTGCATTTTTCCATAACTTGCACAATGAAATGTGCGTGCTGGTAATGTGTTCCTTGGCCAGCAGGGAGCTGTGCAGAAATTGCATCAACTGTGCTGGTTTCTACATTCATTTGGGTAGACACCTTTATTTGAGCTGTTCACTATGGATGTATTGTAACACTAGAATAAACTGCCACTCTTTTCTGCCTACAGGGAGAAGAAGTGGTTGGAAGAAAGTAAAGAGCATTCTAACGAAGAAATACCAAATTTTACAGGCTGGGACTAGAGGTGAGAATGACCAGAATAAACAAAAAGGCTGAGGGGTGAGTCGTGAGTAGATCCCCTCCCTTACATTCACCGAAGCATGGTAACAGCCCCCTGTAGTGACCTCTGCAACTCCAGATAGCTTGGGAGCCAGCTGCTGGTGCTAAGTTGATGAAGCATGATGAAACATGCCTGTGGCCAGGCATATTTCAACTCATTTCCTCTCAGCTACTGCCTTGGAGGGAGGTAGGTTAAATCCAGTCATTGAATGGAGATGGAGTAAGTCTGAACTTCAAGCAACAGAAGGGGGGCAGTTGGGGTTTTTTGTTTGTTTTGACAGGAATCAGAGTAGGCCTTCCATGCTTCTTCACAAAATCGTTTCATACCTTTTCTCCTCCTGTGGTAGTCAAAGCCCTTTTATCTCCCTCCACCTAAATATTCTCTTCCAAATTTCCTAAGAATTAAAGATTTATTAAGAGTCCAGTTGGCATCATGTTGTCTTACACTGAGTACCACCTGATCCCAAAGTTACAGGCATGCATTTCAAAGCCTCCTTTGGCCACACCTTTTTGGTGAACACTGAAATGTATGTTTTCTTTTTTGATCTACAAAACCAATAATAATAATAAAAACTTGCATGCTTTCTTCTTCTTTTACGTTTCAGAGACCTAAACACACGACGTAGTCTTGTAAGCCCATGATTACATGCAGGCAACAGTGCTCTAAGAAACTGAAAAATATCTCAACACTATCCAGGTCAGTGTTTCTTTACATGGTTCATTCAGAAAATTAGCACAAACCAATTCATGTATTTGGTTTTGCAAAGCTACGTGGATCAACTGCTATGGCAAACCTGGCCTTGTGGGTTACACCAAGTATGATGATGTTATTTACGGGGGATTTTAATGTATTCAGCTGGAACTGATGTGATGTTTTCAAAGAAAGACAGCTCTTCAAATTTCAGTATCTTAACTCTTCTTGGTGTTGTCTATGTCATTTTCAATAGGCAGGCAAGTAACTGCTAAACAGTTTATTACCCATCATTTAGATGTCAAATCAAGCATATTTTATCAGCATTTCAGGAACCATTAGTTCCTTTAAGAACATATAACAGAAATTTTTAATTACCAATTCAGATACCAGCTGACACAATAAATTTTTAAGCAGTTAGTCACACAAAACAAGATTCCTCCTTGATGTATCTTCATTGATTGCACTGGAGTTGTACTAGGAATTTATTTGGTGTATGCCACATACTCTTATATTTTGTAAGTAAGTAGAGGACATCTCAGAGACGCTTAAAAAGAAAGACAAAAATTAAAAAAGTAAAATGAAACAAAAATACACTGCACAATAATTTGTGAAATACTTGAGGTAGTGATTATTCAACTATGCTCTATTTGCTCCAACTGTTTTTTTTAAAAAGGGAGTTTAATCTAAAAATGATGCCCTCTAGTTTGACCCATGTTCAAAAGACTGTCGTACATGTGGCACTGCATCAGAAAAAAGTATCAAAGATAATTGGTTTTCTGAAGAGCCTGTTCAACAAAAAAGACATTAGTAGAACCCAGAGCACAAATTTATATTAACTTCTTCATTTAAAAAAAAAACAACAAAAAACCCAAAAAACCCAAACAAAACCCCTACAAATAAACAAAACCCCATCCCCATTTACAGATTCTCTCCGAACAGACACATCCACACCCATAAATTATGTCACCATCTCTATGCCAGCTCTTGCCAAATCAACATCTTTGTTGACTCCCTGCATAATCACATTGGATTATTTAGTAAAAGGTAAGGGACATCACAATTAAACAGAAGAATTGCAATTATTATAATACATTACTATGACTCTTACTTATTAACTGAGTTTGTAAGCCAAACCAGGGGGGGAAATTCTGTATTCTGCTTCATGATGGCTCCCTGCCCAGTTATGCTTTGGAGATCTCTGAGCCAGTTTTCAGGTTTCTGGTTTCAGCAACCAGAAGCGTTGCTGGAGACCCCAGACTAACAGTGAGGAAAGCACTAGAGTAAACTAACTGCAAATTAAAATAACCCTGTAAATCATTCCATACACAAATGAGCAAATGGACAAACCAGTACCCCAGCTTCTCCCTGTGTTTCCATAGGTCTAATATGGGTTCAGTCCCCACCTTGGATGGAATGTTGCTTCTCTAAATAATTTCAAACCAGACGTGCACTCTGTTTTAGCATAACACAGATAACAAAAACAATGCATAGAAAAGGAAGGAATGTCATCGGAGAGTAAACAAATTTTATTCTGAATTTAAGGATAAACAAACCTAACCAGTTTATGAATGGGTAAAGTTAATTAACTCTTATGATACCTAATAATGTATTTAAATTCAGGTACTTAGCATAAGTAAGTAATGAAGAGGTTCTGGGGTAAGTAATTGCTGAGTCTTAACACTCTTAAAGCCAAATGAAGTCCAGCATTTCTCTGTTGTTCAACGTAACTTATGTTGTCCCTCAAGAAATCTATCATCTCCAACTGGTACAAGTTAGTAATTACAAGAGCATGTAATGAAACCATCAAAATCTTTAAAAGAAACCTCATTCCTTGCCAGCGTTTTTCTTCAAACTTTCTCACTCCTGTCATGCTGAAGAAGCAGTGCCAATGAAGCTGCTTGCTGAACTGGTTCAATGACTTCTCATCTGTCTGGCTGCTGGTGGCTCCTGAAGGTGCTAACAGGAAGACGCAAGATGAAGTTGGATCACTGAATCTGAGAGAAAGGGGCAGATCATGCTGTACCAAGATGTATACCTCCCTTTTTTTTTTTCTAGCGTCTCACTGAAGTATGGTAACAGTGCCTTTTTCAGGGCACTGTTGCACCTAAAATATCAGCTGCTGTCAAATGTTTGTTGGCTTTCCACTTACGATAGTAACATTAGCTCAGCTGTGTGCAAACTCCTAAGGCATGTTCAAAAGAGCTGTTGTTTTTCTTCTCAGTTTTATGATTAGGTCAGCTTTGTTTTGTTGTAGGAAATGTTAATAAGTTCTTTGGAGATTAATTCTTAAGCTTTTTCTATTTTCATTCCACTAGAAGATAGCAGATGTTGAAATTTTCATAGACTCATTCTTATACTGATGTAGTTCCCACATTTAAAAAGAACAAGCTTTGTTAATTAGTTAGTTAGACCTAACAAACCATGGACTAGTTAGTCCATCACTGAACTTTGTTACAATAACAGAATGATTAATCTGGTACAATATTAACAAGTAGTTACAGGATGAGAATATAACTGTATTTTATCTTGAACAGTTGATATATGGTCTCATGGAGGTAGGTCCTGTCAAACAAAGCTTGTTCCTTTTTTGGCAGGGTAGAAGCTTTGGTCAATAGAGATAGTAGAGTTGGTGTCATATGTCTGGATTTTGCCAAAGCAATTTTAATTGTAAAGACGGATCTTATATGGAATTAACTTGGTCATAACAGCTGGGTATAAAAAGAACCCACAGAGAGATTTTAGAACAAGGGGATAATAGTGAGTGGGAAGGTTTGTAGCAGTCTGTATATATTTTTAGAATTCTACATGATCAATACTGTGCTAAAGGATCTTTAATGACAATGTTTCCAAATGACATAGGGATTGGCAAGATAATAAATACTAATGTGAGGTCACTGCTATATCAGGACCCAGATCATTCTACTATTGTTCAGTGCTCATGTCCATAAACCAGATATAAGGCAAAGAGTGCCAGTTATATCCAAAATATGGGAGGCTGCTTTAGAAAGCTCTTCCTGCATGAAGATTTTGGATAAAGGGCTCAATGTGTTCCCAGTGCAGTGCTGTGTCAAAAAAGGATGATTCAGACAGAGCATCTCCAAAGTAGCAAAGACCTCGCTTCTGTCAAAACAAAACAAAACAAAAATCGGTAAAGCTCTGTTAAAACACTGTGTCTATTTCTGATACCTACACTTCAGAAATTACCAGAGTTCAAAGGATAGCATAGATGCGACAGGAGAGCTGGAAACTGTGAGTCTTATCTGACACACCTCATGAAGCAAGGTAGGCCGCAAACGGACATGTGGGTTGTGGGCAGGCAGCTGCCTTACCTGTGGAGAGCCTGGTACACCAGCAGTGCTTTATAAAAAGTAGTCATTATGATACCTAAGGATAGGTAAATACAACGTCTAGCCAGAAAGTAGGGAGCTGCTTTTTATTAGCCTGCAAGAAGTTGTCCCTTTGCCATGGGAGACTGGCAGAATCTCACAAAAGACCGGCCTAAAAAATCTGTCATTCACAATGAGAGAAAAAGTAGTAAGTGGCATATCCAAGAAGAGCTGTCATAATTATAGGGAAGTGCAAAAAAGGCATCTCAGAATGTGAAACTGTTTTATTTAACCTTCCTTGGAAATGTAGGTTCTTCATCCAGACTGAAAGCTTGCAGTCAGTTTGTTTGTCCTGAATTTGACAGTCTTCCCAGGCAATGAAAATGTTCTGGGAAGAGAAACAGGCAACTGGATATTATCTTTAAAGCTCATGTCTCAGGTATGCAAACATAAAAGAATTCAGCTGTAACAGACCTCCTGGTAGGTAGGTAGCTTTAGTAAAAGCCTCTTGTTGAATACGGGCAAATCAGACAGTCACTGTCGAAAGCTCCTGCAGAGGGTCAGGTGCTCTCTTTGCTGTGTGCCTGAGACCATTCAAACGCTGCTCTTATGTTCCACCTCTGGTGTGCCAAGCTCCAAAATGAGCCGCTAGAGCTCAGTGAAGATCTACCCTGCTGCTCTGTAGGTACCCGGAAGAAACGCTGGACCTTTCCCTTCTAAGAATCACCACATTGATAGGAACAGAACGCCCTGCTGCTAGCCTGACATTTTGAAGTCACCTTTCACTCAAGCTAAATTAATGGAGAAGCCAATAATTGTTTTCATTTATGGCATACAAGACAGGCAAGGAAGGTTACAGAAAGGAAAATGGTAAAAAAAAAGTGAGATGTGTTCTTCTGCAAAGCAGCAAATCCCAAAATCTTCTGTCAGCATCCTTTTAATGAGGTGCAGATGCTTATCTAGACTATGCAGTTAGAGCACACTTTGTCCTCCCAAATTGCTTTCACACTGGTAAACATGCCCCCACCTCTTGTTGCAAACTCCTGGGGCTTGTTTGGGATTCTTTCTGATTCCTCATCCCTCCTTGACCTTGAAATATTTTGTTTCCAGATTCCCTTGGGAGACATTTTGACATCGTCCTCCTGGGATAGTAAACGATATTTCTGGCAGCCTCATACTGAATAGCTGCCTCAATCCTACAGAAATTAACTCTTTCCTATCAGGCAGTAAAGACTTGACACGCTTCGAATCTTTACTTCACACAAAACGTGTATCTTAACAGCAGGCACTTGGCACAAATGGGACTCATGTATGCAACCAATCCATTAATGGCTTTTGAGACTAAGCCCAAAGAGTATGAAATTATTCTGGGATGATAAAGGGCTTGAGAGTGACTAACCCTGGTCCTGCAAAGGACCAGGGAAGTATACTGTGATCACAGCTGGGAAGTGGGGAATTGCGGGTAGCAGGTGCTGTGATTTGCTTACTTTTACTGTAGACTTGCTGGAAGACCCAAAGCAAGAATTACTTTGTATCATTCAGTTTGCTCATCTGTAAAAGCACTCATAATACTTACTTTCAGGAGCATGATAAAAGTGACAATATTTTTGAATGCTTTGAGTTTCTTCAATGCGGGGTGTTATGGACATATAAACACTAATGTTTGTGGCACGTGAGTTGACCACACGCTAAGAAATCTCAGATGCTTTTTTCCCCCCCACTTTCTGTTTCATCCCACATCACACCTAAAGCAATGGCCTCCAGTCTTTTAAAGCTTTAGTGCTATTTATAAAATAAAACACTTCTCACAAAAACCTAAACACCCACCTCTCCATGTACAAATAAGGTATTGATATACAGCAGTTGAAGGCTCTAAGCTTCTACATAACGATGGCTAGGTGCTTCTCCATGCTAAGGCAAGTCCTCATGTAGGACCTATTCAGCTATTGTTCCAACTGCATTTCTCAAAGATAGTTTTTGACATCCTGATATTTTATCTTTGCTCCTAGTCAACCGAATGTCTGTCCTGAACCACTAGCAAATGTTAGCTGGCTGCACCTAAAAAAGAGGTCCCTTATAAGAAGGTATTCCAGGGAAAAAATGGTAAAATGTCTGCTTTATTTAATCTTTTTCCTGCCTGAGTACTGTTATTGTCCATTAGTCTGGTGACATTGCACAGAATGGCTGTCCTTCTAGAATCATGTTTATTTTCTTCCCTGGGAGGTTTATAATACAGCATTATAAGAAATAACTCCTTAATTTGTATTGGTATCTGCTCCTGATTTCTTTAATTCATTTTTCAAAATTGAATGGCATATGTTGAAGTTTTAAATCTAATGGCACAGAGATCTTTAAACAGTCCCATTCAGTCTTAAAACCACACTGAGGTTCCAACCCGGTAAGTTTTTTCAACAAAGTATTACAAAACAAGCTGGGGCAATTATTCCTTTATTTGCATCTGAGATTTTTTTAATTCCTATTGTAACTCACGGGACTGGCCAGAAGTTCTTTATACAAGATGGAAAAGAAACTTTTTAATGGAGCACTAAGATCCGAAAAAATACGCGTAGGCAAGCATTTTACTTGAAGGACAAAAATATGCAACGGGCATACAGGAGAAAATATTTGCATTGGTTTCAACAGAAAGGTCAGCCGTGATAGCACACCACCTATTTTTCATTACTGTGGAAGCAGATCAGGTTTCCATTGAAAAATGCCTTGGTACTATCTACAACACAGCAACAAAAAGACACAATATAACTTCATTTTAAATGCCATTTACTTGAGCGATGACATTTTATTTCTTTCCAGTTTTATTCAAATGTTCTAGAACGCTTAATGGAAAATAAATAGGACGGATGTTAGAAATTATGCTTTTGGTGTTCTTTATGCCATTAATATATGGCACCCTATTGGCATCTAAAACTGACTAATTGGCACTAATAAGGCCTGGCAGCTGTTTTCAGTGCTTACAGTTTTGCACGCGTAACTGTCTGTGCGCACTGTTGAAAAGCAAGTTAGGAATGGGAAGCAGGAGGAGTTCCCAGCCTCTGATAATGCTCTTTTCCTTCTTGAGGTCAACTGCACCATTCACAAAGAATATGAACTTCATCACCGGCTCCAACTGCAGCAGAGTATCATTTGGTTATTCTTTCCCGAAATGTCGGTGTGGCTATAGTAGCGGGTTGTTGGCAGTGATGACATCACTAGTACGTAATGCCATCAGTGCTCCTATGACAACACAGGCGCATTGATGAGCCTTGTGTGTGTGATATCCTGCCTTTACTAACGGAAACTACCAGGATTTTTTGCCACTGCTTTTAGCCAGGCTAGAATTTAACTTTCAATCTACTTGGCATGCAGGTTTTAACTAGAGCTGGTTTTAAAAAAAATCCTGACATTTCTTCTCAAAGCTGTAAGAAATTCGCTTGTTCAGAGATTTTCTTTAAAAATACTACCCGCTCCCAAAATCTTCCAGTTAAAAGGACAAGGTCATTTCAACAATAGTAAAATTCAAAATAATCTGATTCTATGATAAATTTGGAAATGGTGAAGCAGCTCTTCTGCATTCCCATTTAGATCGCAGTCTCCTGCCTTAGTGACAATGACGAATATTCCCTGTGGTGCGACGGGACCGACAGCAGTACTATCAGTTTTTAGGTGTTCATCAGAGATGGTCACTTCCCTCTCCTGAACTTTTTACCTACACAGTAACGGCCGCATGACTGCTACCTCAGACCAAGAGTCATTTCTCCCATGACCGTGTGTCCATCTCCACATGACAAGCACTGGCTATCCTGCTCCACGCCAGCACCAGGCAATGAAAGGCTAAACACTACCATAAAGCTACGACCTGCGTATGAAAAGCGTGTGCTTGGAACACAGTTTTAATATGTTCTTCAGGGTTTAATTTACTCTTCTCAACATCTTTAATAAACCAAAGGTAAGTCTCTGATCACAGAGTAACAGTTTTCTGACTGAAGGGAGGCCAGCAAGTCAAACTTGGAAATCAAAATAGTGTTCAGAGCTGCGAGGGTACAAAACATGTTATCTGTACATGCTACTATACCCTCCGAGTGTGCTCGGCATACCTGCCAAATACACCAGTTTATTTTAGGGCTTTTCAGGCCCTCAAAAACCCCCCCCAATCTTAGGCAGCAGGCACGATGTAGCCTTCAGCAGCAGAGGTGAACTTCAGAAGTGGTGTCAGGCATGGCAGAGAAGGGGTACGCCAAAAGGGGCTGCAGTCGGAGGGCAGTCCCACCGCCTCCTGTGGATGGCTTCCTCCAAAGCCGAGGCTGGAGCCCTCCCTTCCTTCCTTTCAACACCCAATTTTACAAACTTCTCTGCCCCACGCGATGAAAAGCCCAAATCTTTCACGGCAGGCGCTTGGAAAGGGGACGTAGCTACCTCCTCCCCAGCGACCCGGCAGAGCAATGCCAGGGACGGACCGCCAGCCAGCGACGGTCTGTCTGAAGGGGCAAAGCCCCTCCGGCGCCCCGAGGCATGCGGGGGAAGGACGGGCGACGCGGGGCGGCCGTGCCCCCGCCACCCGCAGGTGGGACCGGCCGTTGCAACGGCCGCCGCGAGCAAAAACGGCAGCCCCGGGTAAACGGCCGCCGCGGCGCGCACGCCGCGGCCCCGCCCCACCGTGCGCGCAGGTGCGGAGAGCGCGCAGCGCGCGCCCCCCACCCCCGCCTGACA
>VYZW01040127.1:34286-61483 GCA_013401315.1 Balaeniceps rex | reverse complement strand
CCGATTCTCTCCCCCATCCCACCAGGGGGCGGGGGGAGGTTGAGCGAGCAGCTGTGTTTCTTGGTTGCTGACTGGGGCTAAACCATGGCATGGCGTTTGTCTTCCCAAGTAACCGTTACGCATGATGGAGCCCTGCTTTCCTGGAGATGGCTGAACACCTGCCCGCCGATGGGAAGCAGTGAAGGAATTCCTTGTTTTGCTTTGCTTGCATGTGTGGCTTTTGCTTTACCTGTTAAACTGTCTTTATCTCAACCCACGAGTTTTCTCACTTTTATTCTTCTGATTCTCTCCCCCATCCCACCGGGGGAGGACTGAGCGAGTGGGGCTTAGCTGCCGGACGGGTTAAATCACGACACAAATTCAAATCAATAATGCTTTTTTCCAGGGAATAGGCAGCTCTGGATTAGAATAAGCAGTCACTTCCATTCACTCCAGCACAAATGGACACAACAAAAGGCAAGTGGGGGGACTCATTTATGTCAACTGAGTCTCTCTAAATATTATGTCAGGCTTTAGAAGTAAAAAACTCTAAGTAGGCGGGCTATTTACTTTCACAGACCATCATTAGTGCAAACTGATGTCTGAGGACATATTACAGTGAAACTGTCAAGCATCTCTAGGTAATGACTCATATTTTCACCATGCACAGCTGGAACTTCCACAATGACAAAACCAAATATTTTGGCTGAAATTTTCAGAGACTACTACAGCATTTGGCTACACAATTGTCAATAGAAATTAATAAAAAACTTGTGTCTGAATTCCTTGAGAGATTTCAATGTCCTCATGCTGCTACTTACTACTTCCTACAGAAAACTTATATTGCCCTCAGTAGAGCCAAAATGTCACTATA
Organism: Balaeniceps rex; assembly: GCA_013401315.1. Taxonomy (NCBI): domain Eukaryota; kingdom Metazoa; phylum Chordata; class Aves; order Pelecaniformes; family Balaenicipitidae; genus Balaeniceps; species Balaeniceps rex. Next base: position 60,630 of record VYZW01040127.1, on the reverse strand, counting down.
TCTATCAAAGGAAAGATATGACCTAATGAAGAAATAACTGAATATTAATACAAACTGTAGTCTGTAACTGACCTCTTGGCACCAAGCCAATGTTCTAGCCAATATACTACAGCAACTTTTAGAAAAAGAGGGTCTTATACAAGGAGAAAGGACTCCATCATTACACCCAAAATGCTATTTCAGTGATTAACTCCCTTCACACTTTTACAAAATTTAAAAAATTATCTGATTCCCAGACTGATTGAAGCAGTGATGGTGGTAGCGCCTCTGTGATAACATGTTTAAGAAGGGGTAAAAAATGCTGCTGCAACAGCAGCTGGGAGAGAGGAGTGAGAATATGTGAGAGAAACAACTCTGCAGACACCAAGGTCAGTGAAGAAGGAGGGGGAGGAGGTGCTCCAGGCGCCGGAGCAGAGATTCCCCTGCAGCCCGTGGTGAAGACCATGATGAGGCAGGCTGTCCCCCTGCAGCCCATGAAGGTACACGATGGAGCAGATATCCACCCTGCAGCCCATGGAGGTCCACAGTGGAGCAGATATCCACCCTGCAGCCCATGGAGGACCCCACGACAGAGCAAGTGCATGTGTCCTGAAGGAAGCTGTGACCCCGTGGAGAGGAGCCCATGCTGGAGCAGGTTTTCTGGCAGGACCTGTGATCCCGCAGGGGACCCACGCTGGAGCAGTCCGTTCCTGAAGGACTGCACCCTGTGGAAAGGACCCATGCTGGAGGAGTTCTTGAAGGACTGCAGTCTGTGGGAAGGACCCATGTTGAAGTTGATGTCTCCCATAGGAGGGACACCACGCTGGAGCAAGGGAAGAGTGTGAGGAGGAAGGAGCAGCAGAGACAAAGTGTTATGAATTGACTGCAACCCCCATTCCCCATCCTCGTGCACCACTTAGGGGGAAGAGGTAGAGAAGTGGGGAGTGAAGTTGAGCCTGGGAAGAAGGGAGGGGTGGGGGGAAGGTGTTTTATAGATTTGTTCTTATTTCTCATTATCTTACTCTGATATGATTGGCAATAATTTAAATTAATTTCCCCAAGTCAAGCCTGTTTTGCCCATGACGGTAATTGCTGAGTGATCTCCCTGTCCTTATCTCGACCCACGAGCTTTTTGTCGTATTTTTTCCCCTTGTCCTGTTGAGGAGGGGGAGTGATAGAGCGGCTTGATGGGCACCTGGCAGCCAGCCAAGGTCAATCCGCCACAGTCCTGTGTAGTGCTCAACGTGGAGCATGAGGAATTCGAGATAAGGATAGTAAATGGGAGAGGTAATGGGCAAAACATGGACTAAACATTGTTAGAGAGTGGAATAATTGTGGGGAATTTTTGTTGTTGTAATTATGGTGAAGGGACAAGTGTTAGCATATGTGTAAACTGTCCACTTTTGTCAGTGTTGTGATGATGTTCTTTTGATTTTGGTGTGGGGAATTCTTTTTGTTGATGTAAGTGAAGTTCATGAAAATTGTAGATTGTGTGATGAATGGATATTTTAATGATAATTCTTAAATATTTGATTCACAGAGGTGAGGGGTGGAATGTATGGGGTTTACGTGGCAAGGTTTTGGTAGTGGGTTAACCTTGGCTGGCCACCAGGTGCCCACCAAGCTACTCTATCACTCCCCCTCCTCAGCAGGACAGGGGGGAGAAAATAAGATGAAAAACTCATGGGTCGAGATAAAGGCAGTTTAATATAGAAAAGCAAAGGCCGCATGTAAAAGCAAAGGAAAACAAGCAAAAAAATTATTCTCTGCTTCCCATCAGCAGGCGATGTTCAGCCACTTCCTGGGAAGTAGGGCCTCAGTACATGTAGCAGTTGCTTCGGAAGACAATGTCTTAATAAGGAATGCCCCCCCCCCCTTCTCTTGGCTTTTATTGCTGAGCATGACATCATATGGTATGGAATATCCCTTTAGCCAGTTTGGGTCAGCTCTCCTGGCTATGTCCACTCCCAACCTCTTGCCCACCCCCAGCCTAGTGGACTTTGGGGGTGGGGGGATTTCGAGTGACAGCCTTGATGCTGTGGGAGCACTGCTCAGCAGTAGCCAAAACATTGGTGTGTTATCAATACCTTTCTAGCTACAAATACAAAGCACAGCCAGACCCAATACAATATAGAAAAAAAATTAGTCTCATGTACTTTTTTGCTACTTTGGTCAGTATATTTAGCTAGCATATATGACCAACAAGACAGAAAACATCTGCAGAAACAATACATGAAAAATAAGCATACAAAGCTGGGAGGATAAACAAAACTGAAAGCCAGATCAAGCACCACACCAACATACACAAAACAGTTTCTCGGATTGACTAAATTGACCAGATTGACTAGATTTACCAGCATTACTAGACTGAGATCCGCAGCAACAAAAAAATCCACATGGGGCTGCAGAGACAACTGTAGAAGACAAGCCTTTCCCAAAAATACCAGAAGAAAAAGACATCTTCAGTTTCAATGAGTTCAATGACAGCACCTCAGTGATCAAATGCTTACCAGAGGCAGCAACTAATAACTTAATATAACCTGTCCCAAAGAATCTGATCCTGCATCCCTGGGATTAAGTGAGTTCCAAGTGATCTCCAGAAGACTAACAGACTTACGAGTGACCTTACCCCACACGTAGGACATGCCTCACTTCCAGGAATTTAACACACCAGTGGCAATCGCAGCCATCGCTTACAGAAATAGTAATGAGAACAAAGTATTTACTTCTCTTTCTAGATTTTCTAATGCTATTTACCAGCCAGAAAAAAGAAAGAGGAAGGTCTAGGTGGCCGCACTGTATGGACAACCAGCAAACGCTGTGAAAACAGCAAAAATAAAGGACATCATTTCTCTACGCAGAAGGCTCTACTAATACTATTGTGGTAGATGCAACTTAAAAACCTTTGACATAGTAATTAAGTGTGACTTTAAAATTTAAAGGAAAAGGGATCTTCTAGTTATTGAACGCACCTAAATTTAAATGTCAACAACAGAAATCACAAAGTTGATGGCATCTAAATTGTAACTAGCCTTTAATCAGCTCATTAATGAACAGATTTAGCAGATTTTTCCTCTAAAAAGGTGACATGGTTGACAGCCCAGCTGAAGTGCCTCTATACCAATGCACACAGCATGGGTAACAAACAGAAGGAGCTGGAGGGGCAGGGGTTGCCCTCTATGTAAAAAAATGGATAGACTACACAGAGCTGTCTTTGAAAAACAGCGATGAACAGGTTGAGAGCTTATGGGTAAAAATTAGGGGCCATGCCATCAAAGGAAACCTCGTGGTTGGTGTTTACTACAGGCCCCCGATCAATACTGTTGACGAAGTATTCTTACTTCAACTACAGGAAGCATCATGCTCGCAGGCCTTGATCCTGCTGGGGGACTTTAATCACCCTGACATCTGCTGGAAAAGCAGCACAGCAAGCTGTAAGCAGTCCAGGAGATTCTTGGAGTGCACTGAGGATAACTTCTTAAACGAGGTGATAGACAGCCCAACCAGAGGAGAAGCATTACTGGACCTGTTGTTTACCAACACAGATTAACTAATTAGATGGGTCAAGATTGGTGGCAGCCTGGGCTGCAGTGATCATGCCCTGGTGGAATTCACAATCTTGAGGGATATGGGCCAGGTGAAGAGTAAAGTCAAGACCCTGAATTTTAGGAGAGCAAACTTTCAGTTGTTTAAGGAATTAGTGGATGGGACTCCCTGGGAAACTGCCCTCAGGGCCAAAGGAGATGAACAGAGCTGGCAGCTCTATAAGGACATTTTTCTTAGAGAGTAAGACCTTTCAGTTCTCATGTGTAAGAAGTCAGGCAAGTAAGGCAGAAGACCAGCATGGCTCAGTAAGCACCTCCTGCTCAAAGTACACTATAAGAAGGAAATGCACAGACAGTGGAACCAGGGATGTGTATCCTAGGAAGAATATAGGGACACTGCCTGGATGTGTAGGGATGGGATCAGGAAAGCAAAGGCACAGTTGGAGATGAATTTAGCGAGGGATATGAAGAATAATAAAAAGGGCTTCTACAGGTATGTTGGACAGAAAAGGAAGAGTAAAGAAAATTTACTGGGGGGGGACATAAGACAGGAGAGCTGGTGACAACTGACACAGAGAAGGCTGAGGTACTCAACAATTTTTTTGCCCCAGTTTTCATTGGTAACCACTCTTCCCACATCTCTCAAGTCCCTGAACCTCAAGGCAGATACAGGGGGAACGTAGTCCCTCCCATTGTAGGAGAAGATCAGGTTTGAGACCACCTGAGGAATCTGAACATACACAAGTCCATGGGACCCAACGACATGCATCCCAGGGTCTTGAGAGAATTGTCTGATGCAGTCGCTAAGCCACTCTCCATCATATTTGAAAAGTCATGGCAGTCAGGTGAAGTCCCCAGTGACTGGAGGAAAGGGAAATATCCCACCCATTTCTAAAAAGGGTAAAAAGGAGAACCCTGGGAACTACCAACCAGCCAGCCTCATCTCCATTCCCAGTAAAATCATGGAACAGATCCTCCTGGAAGACATGTCAAGACATATGGAAGGCAGGGTGGTGATTAGAGAAAGCCAACAGGGCTTCACCAAGGGCAAATCGTGCCTGAGTAATTCAGTGGCCTTCTACAATGGAGTGATATCAATGACATAGATAGTGGATTGAGTGCACCCTCAGCGAGTTTATAAATGACACCAAGCTGAGTGGTGCTGTTGGCACGCCTGAGGGACAGGATGCCACTCAGAGGGACCTTGACAGGCTTGAGGAGTGGGCCTGTGCAAACCTCATGAAGTTCAACAAGGCCAAGTGCAAGGGCCTGCACCTGGGTTGGGGAAATCCCCAATATCAATATAGACTGGGGGATGAATGGATTGAGAGCAGCCCTGCAGAGAAGGACTTGGGGGTACTGGTGGATGAAAAATCGGACATGAGCCGGCAATGTGCGCTTGCAGCCCAGAAAGCCAATCATATCCTGGGCTGCATCAAAAGAAGCGTGGCCAGCAGGTCGAGGGAGGTGATTCTGCCCCTCTGGCTCTGCTCTCGGGAAACCCCACCTGGAGTATTGCATCCAGCTCTGGGGCCCCCAGTACAAGAAAGACATGGACCAGTTAGAGCAGGTCCAGAGGAGGGCCACAAAAATGATCATAGAATTATAGAATCATTTGGTTGGAAAAGACCTTTAAGATCATCTAGTCCAACCATACCTGTCCACTACTAAACCATGTCCCTAAGNCAGAAAGCCAATCATATCCTGGGCTGCATCAAAAGAAGCGTGGCCAGCAGGTCGAGGGAGGTGATTCTGCCCCTCTGGCTCTGCTCTCGGGAAACCCCACCTGGAGTATTGCATCCAGCTCTGGGGCCCCCAGTACAAGAAAGACATGGACCTGTTAGAGCGGGTCCAGAGGAGGTCCACAAAAATGGTCAGAGGGCTGGATCACCTCTCCTATGAAGACAGGCTGAGAGAGTTGGGGTTGTTCAGTCTGGAGAAGAGAAGGCTCCAGGGAGACCTTATAGCAGCCTTCCAGTACCTGAAGGGAGCCTACAAGAAAGCTGGAGAAGGACTTTTTACAAAGGCATTTAGTGATAGGACAAGGCGTAATGGCTTTAAACTGAAAGAGGTGTAGGTTTAGATTGGACATAAGGAAGAAATTCTTTACTGTGAGGGTGGTGAGACACTGGAACAGGTTGCCCAGAGAAGTTGTGGATGCCCCATCATTTTAAGAGTTCAAGGTTGGATGGGGCTTTGAGCAGCCTGATCTAGTGAAAGATGTCCCTGCCCATGACAGGGGTGTTGGACTAGATGGTCTTTAAAGGTCCCTTCCAACCCAAACCATTGTACGATTCTATGATTCTAAGTTGCTCACTGAACAGGACGCAAGGACTGATGTGCAGGTCAGTAGGTCTGGGACAGACTGGCACGGCATTTCACCCAAGGAACCTACTTCACAGGACAGAAAAGCCCTGTAGGAAAATCGGTGAAGTCTCTTTCAGTTTTTCTTAGTATTGATTGTGCAGGATGAAAGATGAGTGGCCCCTTCTCCTCTTGCTCTGCTACATGACATACTCTCCAGGGATGTCATCAGGGAAGCCTTAGCTTGTAGTACAAAGATTACTGATTTCCTTCTACTTTCAGGCAGAAGGGGAGACATCTGTATAACAGATATTGCAACCACAATCAGGTACATATCTTCAAAGTCTTAAGCACTATAACCAATAAATCCTCACAGTTTGTCCTCCATGAGATAGATACTACTATTATTCCTGTTTTGGAGGCAGCAAAAAGAGTTCTGCATGGCTCGCTGATTTGCCCAGTGATGCAGGCAGGATCTTTGTCAAAGTCACAACCAGGAATTGGGAGGGACTGCCAGCCCCTGCCGCCAAACCACTGAGCCCCTTGACTTATATCCCTCTTCGAGCTACAGGATAAATGGTGGCTATAAAGCTGCCCACTGCTTCATGGACACATTTTCACTGTCTGCTGCTCAGATGATGTGTCCTGTCATAAAGAATGATGAATTTATGGCCTCTCATTGTCGGTAGTCAAATGAAACAGATCTGAGACAAAAATCTAGCAGGGATGTGGTGCATTAATCAATACAAATATGTGAGCCAGAGAAGTAAGGATACAGGGAAGCAGAAAAATTTAAAGAAAGAAGGAAAGGAATAATGATTTATCTTTTTTAATGTACATCACCAAGACCATTCATTATAGCCACCTGCACGTTTGGATATCTAGGAAACGTGGGTAAAATGACAATCCTTCAAAAATATTATGGTGAAAAAATCACAGCAATAAGAATAAAGATCAGCTGGAATGCACTTGTTGGCATCAAGCAAAAAAAGAATAATTCAGCCAAAATTAAATCCTCGTTGCCTTTCATTTCCTTTTAAAGTTATTTAATTTAACAATCTCTTCCCTACACACTTTTCATAAATAATCCAAGGGTTAACAGTTCCATTTCTAGGGTTGGGAATGAGTTCCTCTGTTGTCTGGAAGATAAATACAATGTGTACAGAAGCAACACAAGTTTCCCAATGCTTCTTAGACAGTCTTTATCTGAGAGAACAGCAAAGCTACTTGGAGTAGTCAACTGGAACAATTTTGCAAATTTTGTTTAGATCGATATGGTTAGACATAGTTAGAAGATATGTAGATATGGTAGACCATGGAGAAATTTCCCCTGATATTTAACTTACATTTTTACAAAAAAAACCCAAGAACAAACAAAAAAACCCCTTCGCTAATGAAACTATTTCCCTCCTTTAAAACCTCCCTGATTTATTTCTTAGAGTTCAGAGGCATTATCTACAGGACTCTCCCATCCAAGCAAATCAACTGAAAACATGACATGGAAAGCTATAAGAATGCTCAGAGACCTGAGGAAAAACTGGAAGAAATGAGATTTATTTTATCCTAAAGAAGAGATGTCTGAGGAGGTGCACGACAACAGCCTTCAAGACTGTTGCATAAGGAAGGGAACAATATCTAGTTCATGTCTACTACACTGGACAGGAATAAAAAGTTGCATGATAAAATTGCATCAAGAGACACTGAAGTGAAATGTTAGGAAGACTTCCTCAGGCACTGGAATTGTTCATAAATTGTACAGAAATTTCCACTTCTGCAGATCTTGAAGCTAAGTGTTGTGGTTTAGCCCCAGTCAGCAACTAAGCACCACGCAGCCGCTCGCTCACCCTCCCCCTCCCCGGTGGGATGGGGGAGAGAATCGGAAGGGCAAGAGTAAGAAAACCCACGGGTTGAGATAAGAACAGTTTAATAATTGAAATAAAATAATAATAATGATAATAGTAATAAAAATGGCAATGAAAAGGAGAACAAGAGAGAGAAACAAAACCCAGGGAAAAGAAAACAAGTGATGCAATCGCTCACCACCCGACGACCGACACCCAGCCAGTCCCCGAGCAGCGATCGCTGCCCCCCGGCCAACTCCCCCCAGTTTATATACTGAACATGACGTCATATGGTATGGAATAGCCCTTTGGTCAGTTTGGGTCAGCTGTCCTGGCTGTGCCTCCTCCCAACTTCTTGTGCACCTGGCAGAGCATGGGAAGCTGAAAAAGAAAGTCCTTGACTAGTCTAAGCATTACTTAGCAACAACTAAAACATCAGTGTGTTATCAGCATTCTTCTCATACTAAATCCAAAACACAGCACTATGCCAGCTACTAGGAAGAAAAGTAACTCTAACCTGGCCAAAACCATGACACCAAGTTAGGTAAATGTCTGTCAGGAAAGATACATAGTTGACACAGGCTTAGGACAGGGAATAATCTCCCAAGTCCCCTTCCAGCCTTAATCTTCCATGATGCCAAAAAGGTAGACCTTGAGGGGTCTTATAGCAGATACTTTGGTCTGTTCAGATATTGATTTATGTCTATTCAGAACTGAATGAGGCCTGTAGCTGAACAAATATATAATAAATATAATTAAACTACATTCATTTCACTGCATTAGCAGGTTACTTCTGCAGGCTTCAGTATCAAGATAGGTTCAGTCAGGAGAGAAGCACATCAGTAACGCATGAATCCACAGTTTATAGTGGATTATTGCTATTAGAATACAACTTATTTAATTGCATCCTTTACATACAATTAATTTTAGTGTTTAATTTCCTTATCTTAATTGCTTCTGAACAGTTTTTATTAGTGGAGGTGTTAGCCACATAGCACTATAACACAAAGTCTTCTACAATTTTTTATTTTCTGTGAGTGGAAGATTTCTATAGTCCACAAAGACTGCATGAATTATAAAGTCTTACATTGAAATATACCTCTCAATTTGCTCTCAACAAACATTCCAGCATAATAGCTTCAAATTAATTTTTCATTTACATCCACACTAGCTAACCTTAAACATGACATTCTGCACAGAAGCAAAATTGAATGATTACACACATTCAACTCACATACCATGCTCAAATTATAAACAATGTCTGCAGAAATGTGGTATCGCTGTTTACTCAACTCTTATTTAGATGATCCTGCAGCCCAGCTAAAGATTTCTTGGACTTGCATTGAGTCCTAGCCTGGCTCCTCTTCATCTTCAAGCATTCCCCAGCCTCGAAAACAGGCTTTGAAAACAAAATCCCAAGGCCCACCTACACTGGAAAAGGAGGACATGGGAAGCCGGTGAACTAACAGTCCACCAACTACTCTTTGCCAAGCACTGTGCTATCTTACTGGGTGAACAGGCTTTGGGTCTTGATGACCTAAATTTTGCATGTGCTCGGGAGGCAGCATCCAGCTTTTGGAAGAGGGCTGCTGGAAGGGCAGGAAGCTTCAGCACAGAAGAGAGGCTGTCCAAAACTGGCCCTCAGTGAGCACAAAGCAAGAGGCAACTTACTTTCCTTCCAGAGCATTAGTGCCTGACATTTTTTTCCCCAATTGACATTAAATTACTTAGCAATAGTGAAACTGATTCCTTTTGTGTCTTTGTCACAGCAATCATTTCAGCAGCTTTCTCTATAGCCCCTGTTCCTAGAGCACTCAGCGGCTATACATCTCTCTCTGGCCTCAGAATGGAGATCCTAGCCCCTGCCCAGAAACCCTTACTGGCCTGAAACATGTGATCTTCTGGGAAAAGTCTTGGTGCTCAGCAATCACATGTCAATAAAAATTCTTGTGATAGCCAGGAGAAACATCTGCCATTGTTCTACAACATGGAATAGCCTTAGTGACAGACTCACTGTAGGATTTTGTGGTTGTCTGCATCTATAAGAAATCATAAAGGGAAGAAAAGCAATTACTTTTTTTTAACATGGTTATAGCTTTTTAGGATTATGCTCAACTAGATCTTTTGGGACATTGTTTAGAAACAAATCCGCTTTGAAGAAGGAAGGGAGCTGGATGGACTGTTTGGAAGAATATCCCTGCCAATACAGATTCAGATCAAAGATACAGAATTGCCTCAGAACAACACACTTCTTTCCCAAGCCTATTCCTAAAGCAGTGAAGCCTCAAATACTCAAAATCCTCTTCAAATGCAGACTTAAAAATTACTGCAGCAGAGCAAAGGGCAACTGTGAATAGAAAGGTGTCACTTCAAATTTCAGCATGTCCCAGCAGCATCACTCACAAGCTATAGGATTAGCTCCACAAGTTGGCTGACTTGCCTCTAGATGTTGGTCCTCTACTGCTGTTCACAGCCACCTCCTCCCTGCCACATGATGCCTCATCTCCTGGAGATTCCATCTTGCCACCTGTCTTCTGCCAGCTTTCCTTGCAATTGTCTCTATGGCAAGCATGAAAATACCCTACACAGAACGCTGCTTGCACCATATCAGGCAGGTCAACCATCCTGGAGATAGCCACACTACAAAGCAAGCTCTGGAAGTTTTGCTACAGCAGATTTGAAAATGGATGCATTTATTATGAAACCGGTCACAAAACTACAATGAGGTTTTGCTAAAACGTTGGGAGTATCATTGTTTCTATTTTGCAGGGCTCTAAATAAAGCAATGTTTCAGTTTTTTCAAGATGATGTATGAAATATTTTCATAAATAATTTCTACATTGCCAGAGACCTTTAACAAGTATTCTCTGCTGACTTTTTTTCTGATGTGCCCCTTCTGCTCATTTACTACCTTCTTCCTTTCTGAAGAGTTTTACCTCTCTCCTTAATAACTTCTCTCTTGACCACTTCTGGCTTGTCTACCCTTTCTTTTTCTAACATCTCCCTGGATTTGCAACACCTAGTACATTCAGGTCACAATTCTGGGCATGGCCTCCTGTGATGCTGCAATTTATACATTCACGTAAAATAGCATTAGTACTTGTTATACTCAAGTATTTTAGGGTGACACTCATTTGTTCTCAGAGTGTCACTTTGTCTTTTACAAAAAATTCAGCCATAGCTGCTTCTTAGCAACAACTTTATCAGAACAGATTTACATGGAAATCAAATACTCTCAACAAGGAACTGCTAAAGGAAGCTGATAATACAGCTATTACTCCTGGCCATTAGAGGCAAATACTATAATGCAGAGTGTAATGGTTTTGTAATTCTATATGAATCTAATGAACACGTGCAGAGCATTAGCACTGACTGATGTAAAAGTCTCTATGAACTTTTCTAATTAGTGTATGTCTGAGTTGATCTGCAAAAATCAATCTTGTCTTCAGACTGCAAAACGAAACAAACCGTACACAGTCACCATCCTCTCTTGCACTGGACTGGATTCAAAATTAGAGTCTGCAACAGTCACATACAATGGGTCACAAAGGACTAGACTGTGAAAGGCAGACGTGCACTTCCCACATGCACAAAAAAAATGCATGCCCTTACTTCATGCACACCCATACTAAATATCCAAGTATCAGACTTCAGTGCAGGAACATAGTCACTTAGTACTCCCTACTCTGGGATGTACACATTTATACTACAATTTCAATAAATTGAAAGTTTTTCATTTTCACAGTCTTTAGAAAGGACCCATTTTCTCTGAAGATTTTTCTACAGCTTACTCATTTTATCAGATGAGGTTTTTCAGAGTTTTGGGGTTTTTTAAAGCCAGAATAGTGTGCTGAGCTCCAACTAGCTAGTCGATAAAAAATGCAAATAAAATCAAATTTGGGGATGGGGTGAAAAAGTGAAACAAAATATGAAGCATGAAATCCTATGAACAGAAAATGTGAAACAGCAATATCAAGAGTCTAATTCTTTTCATCTTAATGTCAACTGAGAATAATTTATTAAAGTCACAATGGTGCAAAATCCCTATGAATGACAGTGGAATCAGGACTCCTGTCTTTGTATTAGGAATGATGACATCCTTTTTGACAAATGAAGTATTGAGCTGCTGTGGCACTTAGTTCTGTCACTGAAAGGCAGTATCTCTAATATATAGTTACATATGAATTGTGTTAGGAATGGGTTAAAGGAATAAATCTGTACTATTTCCAAGAGGCAATGCCAAAAAGGTAATTGCCCATATTCGTATCACTATGTTATCAGAAAGCGAAAGTTTCAGGTAGTCCTAATGGTTAACTGAAAATCTATAAAAAACATTTTTCTTTCTCACTGAGAAATTAATATAGGACCAAAACCCGAAATTCCAACTCTGATCATGCTCAGACAAAACTCCCACTGAAGTCAATGGGAGTTTTGCCAGGGAGAGGATTAAAGACAGTACGATTGGCTGCATTCTACCAGAGATGTAAAAGCTAGGTTTTCATTGCAGTGCTGCTGAGGCTATTAAAAATAGCAAGAGTTTGATCTTTCAACCTTTCACTCATGCAATCACATGGACTTGCAGAGGAGGGATGGATGTGATGGGGACAAGCCAGCATGCCAGACATTGCTTATCACTGAGCTGGGAGCCAGCAGAAGTGAATTTCTCCTGCAGTATCTCACTTCCCTCCTCCTCTTTAAGGGGCAATAACAATCAGGAAAGCGGTAAATAAGCAAGCCTGTATCCTTGGAAATCAGCACTATCTGGAGGCAGGGCAGCATGCTCATCATAAAACAATCTGCTGAAGCCATCCACCTCTGCAGCATTGTGCTCTGTGCCCACAGAGATAAGACACCTCAGAAGAGATGCCAGGAAGCATCTATGTGTAACAGCTTCATTGGGCTTCTGCTGGGGTGGCAGGGCCTCACAGGTAACCAGAGGTACCCGTTATCCCTAGGGAGGTACCAGGCTCTGCAGGAAGGGGACGTCACACCACCTTTGGGGTCCTTGGGTTTTGCTGGCTGCTCCCTCTGCTCAGTCACGTTACCTTTGGTGGGTACAAAAACTAATTTAAAAAATGTACGGTTCATTGAGTGAGTGGTTTGGATGTTTTTATTCTTCAATACAACTCCCAGAGGCGTTAGAATTTTGTTTGATAAGACAGTAACAGTACTTCTTACTTTACCAGCCAATTTCTCCATGTTTTGATGTGGTAGCAAAACCTATGGAATGTAAATATGATGACTTAAAACAGCTAAGTTATCTAACCAGTTTGCAAAATGAAGCAAAAAATAAGTCCTGAGCTACAAACAGTTTGTAAAATGTTAACTCATCCATTTAAATTTTTATGGGGAAGAAAGAATAACATAGAAACTCATTACGGATGGAATTTTTTAAAATAAACTTAATTTCAAGAATAAGATTACAACAGACTTCTGACATTTTATATCACCAGCAATGCTATCTGGCACCAATTTCATTTCAAATGGCCAAACAATTATTGCTAAAAGTAACTAATATTCACACACATGGATATTTCTTATAATGTTTAATTAAAATATATATATTTAGGAACCATCATCACTTGCAAAATAATGATGAATACAGTACTAAATTGGTTAAAGGATCTGACTCATACCTTTCTCAGTCTCTACTGATTTTGAGTTCTTCATGGTTTTGCATCCCATGCAGATATATTCACTGCTGGACAGATTGATCTGTTAGCATTTTACAGTCACATGGCATAAATATAAATGCAACACAAGGAGAAAGACATGGGAGAATCAGGCTGTGTGAGTTGTGCACATACAATTGCAATGTGTAGGCAAATAACGACAGAAAGATTCAGATTGCTAAATAAAAAGTTACATATTAATCAGGGACAACTTCATGTTGTACACAAACAGCCCTTGCTAGATTCCTGAAGGAGAGAAAATTACTTAATAAGAAAAGGATGTGACTTCAGGCAGGACCACACGTGCACACAATTTCTCATGTCAGTAACTGCAGTGCTGACAAAAATCCCAGATTAATAAAGGCCCCTGATTTATTTTATGGGGGAATACAGCACTGTGCTGAATCTGGGGTCAGAGTTAGGGATCTGGTGTAACTGAATAAGCGAGGCAAGCATCTGCACAAACTCTTTGCATTCTGCAACATGCAGATGGAATTCCTTGTGAATGCAGTGAGTTAAAGTTACATTTATATTCTGTATTAAAAAACTAAATCTTACAGTAGCCTGATTTATGGCACCTGAAGCAAGGCCTGTGTGTCTTCAAATGGGAAAAAAAAACCCTCTGAAGTTTTTCTGAAATTCCCCTCCTCTCCTAGAGGCAATCAAACCCTTTGTAATTAGACTGATGAGAGGATAACTCAGTCTCCCTGCCATCAATCCTCAGCCTCTCTGCCCAGTCTGCCAAAAGCTGCCTTTCCTGGCATAAGTATCTGTTCTCTGGCAATCAGTAATCAAACTGCTATCATGTGGGCTATCTACAAATCATCAGTGGTTACAGCTGCCCTCGGCTTGGGCAAAGTTCAGAACCTAGGAACAAAAAATGTTAGAGCTCATAGTTAGGAACATGAGCTCTTAGATCCAATGCCATCACCTCCAAACAACAGGTAACAACTTCACCTGGATCTCAGGGTATTTTACTTTAACAGCAACAGTTTTATACATATACTTGGATTCCAATGAAGTATGATGTAGCAACAGGGAATGGAAACTTGGCAACCTCTTTAGGAAGGAAAAGCAGTTATGATAAATTTTTCCCTTCCTCTTGAAGAGGCATATGGCACTTCACACATTTTTTTAAACATGATGATTAAGAGTGATAAAGTGTGACTCTCTACCTGGAAAGATATTATTTCAACTCCCAAGGGAAAACCAACGCTGATGTATAGGAAAAGAAAACCATCAAAACCATCACAAGAAGGCCATGACTACATGGTAGTTCTTGTCATTCCAGCCAAGGAAAGAAGTTACAGTTAAAATGTGTATGTGATGAGGGGAGTCTTTCATTTAAAATTGAGCCATAATTTCGTAATAAAATTGAGCTCAGTAACACTGCTGTGAGTTGCTGTCCCTAGGTTCTACAGGGGATTGCCCTCTTTGAAATGAAAGCAGTTTGGCTCAATATTGCCTGTGACTCCACTCCAGGCCAGGACGTGTGCTTATCCACCACACTGAGTCCTTGCAGTTGCAAAAATATATATAGAATCACTGAAGGATGCTATCAGCTGTTACTAAAATTAGAAGGAAATTGCATGTCCATATCAAAGAAATATATACCCTAATGGGGACTCTTTCAATCTATCTTTTTTGATGAATGGCTAAATTTCTGAAACAATGATTTCTAATGTATAAATATGAATATCTTCCAGTTAACCTTGAGGTTTCATTAAAAGACAGCAACCTCTTCTACAAGTCTGATCATACAACCTAGATGCTTGTGTAACAAAATAGCTATATCTACTTCCAATTACTGAATCTATTTCTATTTTCATAGCAGATTGTATTTATACATACAAAAGAGAACTAGAACAAATGGAAGCCAGCTTCAAAGTTTCAGCATACACATTTCCATTGAAGTGGAACAAAGAAATGGACAATGTAACGTGTTGTGCTGGTTTTGGCTGGGATAGAGTTAATTTTCTTCACAGTAGCTAGTATGGGGCTATGTTTTGGATTTGTGATGAAAACAGTGTTGATAATACAGGGATGTTTTAGTTACTGCTGAGCAGTGCTTACACAGAGTCAAGGCCTTCTCTGCTTCTCACCCCACCCCACCAGCGAGTAGGCTGGGGGTGCACAAGAAGTTGGGAGGGGACACAGCCGGGCCAGCTGACCCCAACTGACCAAAGGGATATTCCATACCATATGATGTCATGCTCAGCATATAAAGCTGGGGGAAGAAGAAGGAAGAGGGGGATGTTCGGAGTTATGACGTTTATCTTCCCAAGTAACCGTTATGCATGATGGAGCCCTGCTTTCCTGGAGGTGGCTGAACACCTGCCTGCCCATGGGAAGGAGTGAATGAATTCCTTGGTTTGCTTTGCTTGTGTGCGCAGCTTTTGCTTTACTTATTAAACTGTCTTTATCTCAACCCACGAGTTTTTTCACTTTTACTCTTCTGATTCTCTCCCCCATCCCATTGTGGGGGGAGTGAGTGAGTGGCTGGGTGGTGCTTAGTTGCCGGCTGGGGTTAAACCACGACACGTGTGGAATACATAGTACCAATGTTCTCTGTGCTCCCTATAATGCTGTATTTATAGTTCTCAGCACTTCCAATGATCCATGAATGCTTGCTGCAGAGACCAGATGACTAAATCTGGCACAATGTGGGCCTACATTATACTCTGGAATACCTTACGCCATCATATATCCATGGCAAAGCCTTTCCAATGTGTATTCAGAGACCCTGCACATTTGTACCCTATGGGGAAGAGAGCTTACAGCACATCAGGAAAGAGGATGTTGAACTCCCTCAAAAACAGAAGAGAAGGAAAGATAGATTAACTGAAAATTTGAAAGAAGAGAAGAAGCTAGAGGACTGTGAGGAACAAGAAGAAAGGAAAGGAAAAAGCTTCAGGTAAGCTTTTAGGGTATTTTTTTTAAATGAACCTAAACAAAATATTTAGCTGCCCGATCCATGAATAATTTTCAAATTTTTGCAAATATTAAATATACAACAGGAAAAGGAGGGCTGAATTAGAAAGGTTTCAGAAAGAACACATTTTTTATTTGTCTGATAATGGCTTCCAGCTTTACAAACCATTTGAAAGTTAATCTGTCTGTCAAACTGCTCAACGGCTTGTCTCAGTTCTTCTCTGAAAATATTAAACCTCAATTTAAAGTAAATTCTAACATAAATAAACCCCTTCTAGTAGAACATTAGAAATATGCATTTATTTTAGTTTCATGTCTGGCAAACTAAAAAAAACCCCTCTGCCTTTAAACATTTCATAGACTTCTTTACTGCTTAGTGAAACAATATAAAAGCTTTTTAATATAAAATCCTGGATGATCAGCAACTTTTACCATGCTAATGATTCCTGCATGATTCTTAGTTTGAGTCTCACTTTATTTTAGAGAGGTCAGGAATTCTTAATTAACTGAGCCCTTTGTAAACCAGCATCATTTGGGCAGATCAGAATCTCTACAGTTATAAGCAATGCCATTTACAATCAAGCTGAAAAACAGGAGCTATAATCTCCATGTTAAAGTTTAGCTCCCTTAGCTTTAAGAGGCTCTGTCCACATACTGAAAAGAAAACATTTTAGGAACACATAGTCTTCTTCCATCGAGCATTAAACATCTGCATTGAGACATAATTAGTAACAAATCACGTGCTGTAATCCATAAGGTTCTGTGAATATTTGCATTAAGTAATAGTGCACTGAATGGCTAATATAAAAAGATATAGTACAAAAATGTAAGAAGGATGTTGTATTTTATATATATATAAATATATGCATTTCAGTGGTGCATAAATCAGTTGTGGTTTATTAAATTTACCTCCATGATTACATAAAATCCAAAATACTGTGTCGGTACATGCTAAAATATTGGAAGGTCAAACCTACTTATTCCTATACCATAAAGATGAACTGCAAAGTGCTATGAAATAAATTACAAAAAAAAATTGTGTAAAAATCCCAAATCAGTAACTGTGCACATTTGTACATATAAATATTATGAATCAGAAAGAACTACCTTATAAAATGAAATGTTTCAAAAATCATCTGCCAAATTCCAACTCTGCAAGTTTGTCTTTTCCCTGCCAAAATAAAAATGAATACATAACTGAAACATGTTGACTTTGTCTCAGCATAACATAAGACTGGAATCTGGGCTACTGTGTCAAGCTCTGCTCAGGGTCCAATTTATGCTCAATGTACCTTCACTGATTTACTTCACATATTGCTGATCTAAATGATTCATTATTGATTTAGAACCAGCGCAGTGGCATCAGAAGTTATTTAAACAGGGGAGAGATTTATCGATAAGCAAGAAGTCTGAAAAAAATAATTAAAAGAAAGTTAAAAGAGAATTGGTGAGCAGAAGAGAAAGTTGTTATCTCTATAAAATAAGACCATTTCCACGTAGACTTAGGGAAGAAAAAAAGGCAGACATTCCCAATATTTTTCTGAGGAACAGCAGAACACTTGTTAACATCTAACTTCAAAGAGTGACTATGATGGATATCCTTAATTGCTGCCATCCCTCCTCAAATCACCATGCTATGTGCAGGGTGACTGAAGACACCATGATTCCTAGGTCACCACTAGACTTACAACTCTTTATAAATTTAATGTGGGGAGGAGAACACATCTTTGGGGCAGATTTTGGAGAAGGGAAGAAAGCACTGTAGCACCTGCAGCTCCCCTTCCCTAACCACTTACAGGAAATATCTCACTACACTGGCCCAGAAGAATGCAAATATGGACATATTTTTGACTAATAAGGAGATCCCCAAAACTTGAGCACAGCAGGAGGAAAGAGTTTGGATGTGAGAGACTGCAGAGAACATAAGGAAAAAGTCAAAGGACTACTAGTCTTAAAAGGTGAAGCAAGAGTAAGTTTATGGAGAAAGAACAAGAATCAGGACAGGAAAAAAAAAAAAGATACAATATACAGTACTGTAGAAAGAGAAGGACAGTGTATGCTGAAAAAGACCGCTGCAAAAAATAAAAAAAAGACGAGAATGTTTCAGTGGAAGAGTGAGAATGGATGGAATTAAAAAGCAAAACCAATGAAAAGCAATCACAAAAGAAACAAGGCAATATCATCTCTTCTTTTTTACTCAATGTAATTGTAAGGAATTAAAATCAAACCAAATCTCAGAAATGTAATCAAAATTCATAGAAATATATAGGTTTATCTCAGTCTTTTGCTGCTAGTCTTTGTAACTAACTTTCTGTTAAAAAAACCCACCAACAACAAAAACAACCATCTTATAACAATTTCATAAATCAAAAAGATCAAATGATAAAGTCAGGACTGGATAGGTAAATAGCATGAAAATGAAAGTCTAACGTTATGTCTAAATGTAGTCCCTGTTCTTGCAAAATGCTTGTATCTTTGTTTAACTTTACTCATTATAGTCCTCTCCTCTGAACAGTTAAGTATGCATGTAAGTATATAGTCTGCAGGACCAACAGCACAGTTTGTTATTCTTGCTCTTGGATCAGACTCAGCATTTCAGCCTACTAAAGATTTGTACCCTTACCCAAAAGTATGGACTGTATTGAGTAACTACTGCCTAACTGAACATGTAAGTGATGACAGTGGTTCAAAACCCAAAAGCACTAACACACAGTATTGCCCCCTTTATGCATACAATTCATACTCTCCATAATCTTTCTGGTAAAGTCAGTGGAGCAACATACATAAATAAGACTTGCAGGGCCAACTGTGCAATTTACTGCTTTAGGATTTAAGGCCATATTCTGAAAACATAAAAGAAGTTAACTTTAAGTATGCGAGTATTCCCATTGAAATCAATGGAATTACACACACACATTCAAATTAAACATGTGTGGAAGAGTTTTCCAGAGCCACTAATGTAATAAAATAAAAGCAACTTTGCAGTTCACCTTTGATAAATACTGTTTATAAAAAACAACATCTTTCCAGTTAAGTTCAAACAGAAAAAAAATTGTCAGAGGAAACAACGTAACATAATTTCTTCTCAATGTCATTTTGAAGAGACAGTAAGAACAAGGCAATAGAAAAGAGTGTGATAGCTTATTTCTGGACTTTCTTGAGTTTTATAGCTGCATCAGGGCTTGGCTTCGCCCTGCTGTTGCAAAAACAGCTACCGATTTGAATGTACTTCTGGAGTTAGAATCATAGAATCATAGAATGCTTTGGGTTGGAAGGGACCTTTAGAGGTCATCTAGTCCAACCCCCCTGCAGTGAGCAGGGACATCTTCAACTAGATCAGGTTGCTCAGAGCCCCGTCCAACCTGACCTTGAATGTTTCCAGGGATGGGGCCTCCACTACCTCTCTGGGCAACCTGTTCCAGTGTTTCACCACCCTCACTGTAAAAAATTTTTTCCTTATATCTAGCCTAAATCTACCCTCCTTTAGTTTAAAACCATTACCCCTTGTCCTGTCACCACAGGCCTTGCTAAAAAGCCTGTCCCCATCTTTCCTATAGGCCCCCTTTAAGTACTGAAAGGCCGCAATAAGGTCTCCCCGCAGCCTTCTCTTCTCCAGGCTGAACAGCCCCAACTCTCTCAGCCTGTCCTCGTAGGAGAGGTGCTCCAGCCCTCGGATCATTTTTGTGGCCCTCTTCTGGACCCGCTCCAACAGCTCCATGTCCTTCTTGTGCTGAGGGCTCCAGAGCTGGACGCAGTACTCCAGGTGAGGTCTCACCAGAGCAGAGTAGAAGGGCAGAATCACCTCCCTCGACCTGCTGGCCACGCTTCTTTTGATGCAGCCCAGGATACGGTTGGCCTTCTGGGCTGCAAGCGCACACTGTTGGCTCATGTCCAGCTTTTCATCCACCAGTACCCCCAAGTCCTTCTCCACAGGGCTGCTCTCAATCCCTTCATCCCCCAGCCTGTACCAATATCGGGGGTTGCCCCGACCCAGGTGCAGGACCTTGCACTTGGCCTTGTTGAACCTCATGAGGTTCGCACAGGCCCACCTCTCCAGCCTGTCCAGGTCCCTTTGGATGACATCCCGTCCCTCAGGCGTGTCAACTGCCCCACTCAGCTTGGTGTCATCTGCAAACTTGCTGAGGGTGCACCCGATCTCCAAACATAACCAATGTCTAAACAAGAAGTCCAAGGGAGGTGGCACTTCACTGGGTAAGAACACTGTCCACTCCCTAGTGTGCAGCATGCAACTTCCATAAATAAGCTCAACAGCCCCTCTCTCATCTTTTCTTTATTTCATTTACCCATCCAGTGGAATCTTATGAAATAAAAACCTAAAACAAACAAACAAACAAACAAAATAAAATATGAGAAATCATGCTTAAAAAAAAAGTCAAAGAAAAAATAATACAAAGGAACAAACACAAATGAATACTTGACAATCAAACATAAAAGGCATTTAACGCGTACACAAAATGTTAAATAAAAACTGTACATGAATTTATGAACCTGACAACATTGGCTCTAGGTTTTGGCCGATCTTATTCATTAATTTTTGTTCTTGTTTTTAACCTTGCTTCAGTAAGTTCACAATGTTTATAAAGAGCTGAAAGCTTATCTATATTCCACATCACACTAAAGAACCTAAGATTTAACCCTCCTTACCCTCTAAGATACCCTTACAGAATAGGTATGAGGCCCTGGATACGGTAGACGAAGCGCATAATGAGATAGAGGAGGAGGAACTTATGCAAGCACTCTCGCCAAGGTCAAATTGACCAACCCCTCACAACAAAACCTGCATTAAGACCAGTGCCGAGAAGAAACAATGGCGAGTTATGGTCATTGGTGATTCCCTCCTGTGCGGAACGGAAGCACCCATTTGCAGACTGGACCCTCTTTTCAGGAAAGTTTGCTGCCTCCCTGGGGCCTGAATTAGGGACATCACCACAAGACTGAAGAGCTTAGTAAAACCTTCAGACTACTATCCATTCCTGCTCTTTCACATGGGTACTAATGATGTCGCAACAAAAAGTCTGAGGTTGATCAAAAGAGATTTCAGGGCCCTGGGAAGAATGCTAAAAGATTCAGGAGCACAGGTAGTGTTTTCCTCAATCTTCCCAGTAATAGGGAGAGAATTTGGAAGAAACAGGATATCAATACCTGGCTCCAGGACTGGTGCCTCTGCCAGAACATTGGTTTTTATAACCATGGAAGAGTCTTTGAAACACAAGGTATGCTGAGGCCTGACGGGATCCACCTGTCCCGATGGGGAAAACGCATCTTTGGGCGTATGCTGGCAAGACTCATTGAGAGGGCTTTAAACTAGAATCGATGGGGGAATGGAATACCATCTGGAACGCTGAAGGCAAGCTGAGGGCTGGCATGGCATCGCCTGAGGGTGGTGATGCTAATGGGAACATTTACACTGCTCCAGGGAGCACGGAGGGCTCAGGAGCACATCTGAAATGCTTGTACACCAACGCACGCAGCATGAGAAACAAACAGGATGAACTGGAAGTGTTGGTCAGTTCCCAGAGCTATGATGTCATTGGTATTAGTGAGACTTATTGAAATGAGTCCCATGATTGGAGGGCTGGGGTGGAGGGCTATAGGCTGTTGAGGAGGGATAGGCAGGGCAGGCGAGGTGGAGGAGTTGAATTCTGTATGTAAGGGAGAGGTTTGGCTGTACAGCCCTTACAGTTAGGGATGATGTGGTTGAGAGCCTCTGGGTGAGGATTAGGGGGATGGAAAACAAAGCAGATATTGTTGTGGGTGTCTACTATTGATCGCCCAGCCAGGATGATAGCACTGATGAGTTATTCTACAGACATTTAGGAGAAATGTCTCAATCGGTAGCCCTAGCCCTTATGGGAGATTTCAGCTTCCCAGGCATCAACTGGGAATACCATACTGCTGTGACGAGCAAGTCTGGGAAATTCTTGAAGTTTGTGGAAGATAACTTCTTGACACAAGTACTCAGTGAGCCAACTAGGAAAGATGCCCTCCTAGACTTGTTGTTTGTGAATAGAGAAGGACTTGTGGGAGATGTGACAATAGGTGGCTGTCTTGGCCACAGTGATCACAAAATGGTCGAGTTTAAAATTTTTGGTGTAATGAGAAAAAAGGACAGCAGAGTTGCTTCCCTGGATTTCAAGAGAGCAAACTTTAAGCTACTCAGGGAGCTACTTAGCAGTGTCCCCTGGGAATCTGCTTTTGAGAGCTTAGGGGGTTCATGAGTGCTGGTCAGTTTTTAAGAACCACCTTTTAGAAGCAGAGTAGCAGGCAGTCCCATTGTGTCATAAGTCAAGCAAGCAGGGCAGAAGACCAGCTTGGCTGAAGAGGGAACTCTCATTGGAACTCAGGAGGAAAAAGAAATTGTATGATCTCTGGAAGCAAGGTCAGGCTTTGCAGGAAGATTTCAGAGCTGTGGTTCATATATGCAGGGAGCTAATATAGCCAAAATATTATGGGGAGTAGGTAGTTAGAAAACAATTTGACATGTCTTTAACAGCCAAACTCTCAATTGGCTTCTCAGAGTTCAAAGGGAGTCAGTTAGGCAAGTCGAGGCAAAACCTGATTTTGGCTTGAGTTGCTGCCAGGGCACTAGATTCTGAGTTTAATATTAGTTTTTTAAAAAAACACAAACACTACTGTTATGTAACAAACACTACTGTTATGTAAGCTGCCATTCATGCTTGCAGAAGAAAGTACACTGAAGAATAAAAACAAAAACCTTAAAATAAAAGTGGACAAGAGAAAAAAGCTATCCATCTTCCCTGTACAAGGAATGACAAAACTTCATTCATCCTCTAAGGGAACATTATGTATCTATCTGTTGGAGCGGGTCCAGAAGAGGGCCACAAAAATGATCCGAGGGCTGGAGCACCTCTCCTACGAGGACAGGCTGAGAGAGTTGGGGCTGTTCAGCCTGGAGAAGAGAAGGCTGCGGGGAGACCTTATTGCGGCCTTTCAGTACTTAAAGGGGGCCTATAGGAAAGATGGGGACAGGCTTTTTAGCAAGGGCTGTGGTGACAGGACAAGGAGTAATGGTTTTAAACTAAAGGAGAGGAGATTTAGGCTAGATATAAGGAAAAAATTTTTTACACTGAGGGTGGTGAAGCACTGGAACAGGTTGCCCAGAGAGGTAGTGGAGGCCCCATCCCTGGAAACATTCAAGGTCAGGTTGGACGGGGCTCTGAGCAACCTGATCTAGTTGATGATGTCCCTGCTCACTGCAGGGGGGTTGGACTAGATGACCTCTAAGGGTGCCTTCCAACCCAAAGCATTCTATGATTCTATGATTCTGTCTATCTCAGATGCAAAGAGAATGTGCTACGTAAAGTGTAAAATTAAAAAGTGTGTTATTAATACAGATCCAGCTGAGCCAACATGAGGTTTCTGTTTTTTTTTTTAAAATCTGACAGTTGGCTTTCTGGAAGTATCACAGCTGACTCTATCTCATGAGCTTTGCAGTTCTCTATCTCACATACTAGATGATCTGTAACTTCCTAAGGTTTTATTCTCATTAGGAGCTGCATAAAATGCCTTTGAGACTGATTCCTTTCAGCCTTCCTATTCATTGTATTACTTTTAATAATCACATGGTTCGCAAAAAGGAAAACATAAGAGCAAAAAATCCATATATTTCTACATACTGAACTCATTCTGAAAGAAGAGCCTATCATAAATATCATTCTTCTTATATGTGAAAAAGACATTTTTCAACTTTCAACTAGCACACACCATAGATCTGGTTAGTTAATGGCATGATAACACCTAATGCATTTCATTGCCAGATTTGGAAGCATCACTGGTATGGGGATAGTCAAATATGGGATCAATTTCTGCCAGTCCCAAACAATCTCCATCACACCCCTTCTCACAGGCCATATCCCCTATGAGCCTCCATCCAAGTCATTCAGGAAGGAAAATGGTCTTCTTATGAACTTTTTCATAAAGTGAGAAAGTAAATTTTAGTTGTCTGAGATACTTTTTACTCCAAAAAGATATGAAATAATATATTCCTATGATTTGTACATAAATTGGAGGTCTACAGGTGAACTTTCTTGGTCATTACAAATCTCATCTAAACTCTTCCAGAGAAGATAAGTTTCCTGTAACAATGACTTAAGTGAATTCAGAATTAAGTGCTCTCCAAATATGTTTCTAAATGTCTGAAGACTTGCATAAATTCAGAGATCATATATGTAAACCCAAACATTCAAGGGAAAGCACAAACAAAATAAATGTTGAGTAATTAAAAGTTCCTAAGAATGTTAAGCCTCATTATGCTTTTTTTTCTTCACCAAGTACATATGGTTTATCCTAAGCAGAGTGTTACTTGGGGCTTGGATCCAAACAGAGTATTCTGAAACAAAAATCAGCTTGCATTTTTACTTTTTCCAACTTGGAGGCAATCAAGTATAAGTTGACATGTATCTCTAGTCCTTTTAAATGAACAGTGTTTTTTCTGGAGAAAGCTCAAACTGCTGAGTAAAAGGGAGGAAAGTAAAGAAAAGAAAGATGTAGTTGCATTTCCTAAAAAGATATTCTTATCAATTTTGTTGGTTTCTAATTTCTAATTCATTCCTAGTTTTAGTTGCTTGAACCACTGCTTCAAAGAGCAGTGCTGGCTAATGCTGCAGCAAAATGAGGACAAAATGTCACCTCATATTTATTTTTGAAACTCTAATGATAAAAATAAATTTTATTTTTTACGTAAAGATACAAGCATGGGTAGAAGACAAACAAATGAAAACCTAAGAATTAAACACAGAGACTTGGACACACTCTGACTTATTAAGAGGCCAGGAATTCCCAGAACATTTTGGATCTGTATTTCACATTAGTCCTTTCCAGATCAGATTTTCCAATGACTGAATTTATTTAGTAATTGGAGAAATTAAGACCAGAAGAGGTTAAACAATCTATCCTATGAAGTTGTACAGGAAATAGTGTCTTGACCCTCTTACTTTCTCTAGCTACTTGCAACACTAATAAGGCAGTACACAATACAATTATATTAACCTGAGGACTAATTAGAGTAAATCCAAACTTAGAGCTCTTATTTATAATTCTTCAGTAATTGCAGTATTTTAAAAAGATTTCTTTTCCACTATCACTAGTATTTATTCTAATGTTTAAATTTATGCTCCACAGATATGGATACAGAGTTTATCATTTTATGGATGCTGCCACCTGTATGAGATTTCCAAATGGGCTTAATAAAATTGGAGCCATTAACATTAGTGTTGCAAGCAGCATTCAATCTATTTAATGGTTTGGTTCATTGATCTACAAGCTCATATAACTCGGAAGGGGGTCAAATAGAATTATATGTACTTTATTAAAGGATCCTATAAAGCTCTTCTCAGTGTAAAATAAGTTAAGACCAAGACAGAGTAAAACTTGACCTCTCTACTCAGCATTTCAGAGGCCAAAAATATTTTGAGTTAACAGTCCCCTAACCTGCCAACAATGATCATTTAATATCTTAATCTTTTTTTCCTTTGTCTGATTTGTTTTGTTTTGTTTTATTTCATTTCCTGGTATGATACATTGGAAGATGTGCTTGTTTTCCAAGCAGGCAGCAGAAACTGAAACATTTGTGCTCAGCATTCTTAAGGAGAATATACTGAACCTTTCTCAAGGAGAGTCATTACCCTCATGTCTTCCAGCACCATATCCAGCAGATGTTTCCTTTCACAGTACTGCTGCTGCTGATGCTGTACTTGTTCTGCTTGCTAGTGATTAATGAGTAAAGGACATTAAAACCCGAAGCTCAAACCACCAGCTGTCAGAACTAGTGAGTGCACAGCTTCTAATTCAGGGACAGGTTAAAGTAAAAAGAGAGAGTANGCTTGTTTTCCAAGCAGGCAGCAGAAACTGAAACATTTGTGCTCAGCATTCTTAAGGAGAATATACTGAACCTTTCTCAAGGAGAGTCATTACCCTCATGTCTTCCAGCACCATATCCAGCAGATGTTTCCTTTCACAGTACTGCTGCTGCTGATGCTGTACTTGTTCTGCTTGCTAGTGATTAATGAGTAAAGGACATATAATTCTATTT
>VYZW01040127.1:17062-33020 GCA_013401315.1 Balaeniceps rex | reverse complement strand
GTGAACAGTGACTAGGATAATGGACTGAGAGCAAGTGACCAAAAGTCAAATCCAAACTATCCCAGTCACTGATTTGCTCCATGAACACAACTACAACATTTCTGTGCGTCTTTTCTTCCTCCCTCCTGTGCAGACTTTAAGCCCCCAGGCCAGAGCTCATTGCCATATTTTGATGCAATCTTGGTTCAGGTGTTTCACCCTGCAAATTCTCTCCTGGTAGAATAATAAAGACATAGGTTCCAGAAAAAAAAAAAAAAAAATTCCCCAAAAAACTGTTAGTTATCTCTTACCACAAATCCTACTGTCACAGCACAAGGAAGAAACAAACCTACAGTTGCCTTTCACTGAACCTTATCCAAATAAGTCCTCCTCCACAACACCACATGGGCTTTGAGAGAAGAGAAGGATGAGGCAGAGGATGTCTCCTCATGAATCTCATGGTCAGGATTTACACTGCTAAAAAGCCATGTTTTGCAGGCAGCCTGGGGTATATACATTCAGGTCCTGCACCTCTTCAAAGGCTCCAGGGACTTTCATCTCTTCCCAAGTACTGCAGTAACTTGGAATCGCTCCAAAGACACTGTGAACGCCCCTGTGATTCTTCCAAAACACAGAAGATGATGGATAATATTTTTAAGGAAAAATATTGCACAGCTCAGTACTGAATAAAGTAGTCTGAGTCTCCTGAAGCACAGCTGCTTGTAGCCAAAGTAAAAAGAATGTGCGCTTACTCCAGTTTAGCCTTGGTTTGCTTCATTTTGTTCTCAGTTTCGTAGACACATGGGCACAAAATGGTTCTCCATTCAAAGGAGCAATCTTCAAAGGGTAATGAAAGGAATGGAGAAGGAGAATGGTATTGCAAGCATGTCTTGGGAAAAAGGGAAGCTCCCACTCTTTATAAATGCTACCTCTTACAGCACCTTTTTGACAAAACTAAACACATGCTATATCTAACAGGCTAATTACATCTAAATTACAGCTGAAAAGCCCCATCTGAAGGCTCAGTGACTTCCTTATGGGAGAAAGTAAACAGTTTTACTAAATAATACAATGTCATTATAAACTTAAATAATATGAAAACAATTAGAGACATGATCCATGTGTTCTGGCACACTGTATGCTATACGTCCTATTCAGATCCTATTTGTCTGCTACCACTGATGCACCATGAACATAACTTTCCGAGCTGTGTGAAGAGCATTAGAAATAACCTTTCCCTCTTTCCATATGTGATAGCTAAGCTCCAACTGAAGAAACTCACTCCCAAAGGTATTTCCATCACATAACTTTGTAGGGACAGAACCAGGAAAGGAGCTATTGCTCAGTTATTCCTGTAGCATTGCAGAGCTGTGCCTCCTGAATTTCTTTGTTTCCACAGAAAGAGTGGTCTTGTAGCCTTGGAGTGATGAAAGTACTGCTTAAGAAATCCAGCATCTTCAGCCTTCACAGTCATTACAAATCCCCCTGCCTTTTCAACAAACAGCCAAATAGATATGCCTTCAGTCAGGCAACTAAAATGACTACCTTTGGGCTCCAGGGACCAAACAGCTCCCAGCCTGCAACAACCAGGGAGGAGTTCCTGCAGGTCCAGAATCCCTGGAACCTGTCAGTGCTTCAGCCATGACGCTGCAGGCATTGGTCAAGGTGGTGCTCTGGCTACATGTGCTACTGCCACTGCAGAAAGAATCAGCAATGGGGCTTAGATCTGCCCTCCTTTCATGAGATGGGGTTCCCATCTCTTCCCCTTTCCCCAACTTTTTAGAAAATAGACATAGACTTACTTGGAGCAAGGGTGGTACGAACTAGAGCTTGAATAACTCCACTCTACCAAAGAGTAATCGTGGATTCAGGTGTGGAACAGACACGCAACAAGACCCAAATAGCAGTTAACAAGCCAAAAGTTCTCTAGAGTAAATGGGATGTGCCAGACTAGTTGCTTTAGGGCTCTACCACTAAGCTAAAGACTTCTAAGAAAAGGAGGCTCAGGGCACATCTATGTCAGTGAATAAAAAAAGGCCAGAACACAGGTTTGAGCAAGGGCATATCATCTTCTATTTTTTATCCACATTTATTTAATCTATATTTAATTGCGGTGCCATTTTGGCCTAAGATAAATAGCACTCTCCCAGACAATGTCCCAGTATGGTTCAAAGGCAAGCATGGGTCAGGAATTATTTGCAATACACAGTATGGATGAGGCCACCATCCATACTTGAGGAAAGAGGGACAAGAGAGTTTTAAACATATGGGCATGATCTATACCTTTCCCTCAGGGCCAGAGAATGTACCCTAGCCCCAATTGCTTTATTAGTATACCTGTAGCCTCAAATGCTGCTGTGCTTTGCCTCAGAAGCAAGTGAAATGATGCAGTATTTGCAAACCACACATTATGCCTACTCTCCAGGGAGAGTGCTTAACAGATAATACAGAACTGAATTATTTTGGATTACTTAAAGTACAATGGAATGGAAGGAGCAAGCCAGTTATGTGAAATGTATACTAGCATTGCAACTGGTTAAATATTTTTCAAAATAATTGTACTAATTTTGTTAATGTAGGACGGAAAAGCCTAGTATTTGGCCACTTCTAATTATTTAGGCTTGATGTCATAAATCAATATTGATAAAACAGAAAGCAATTTTTTTACATTCTCTCTGAAAGATATATTAATCAATAGATTCTTGAGAGCTCTTGTGATTTTACTTCTGTCAGGACTAGAAAAGAAGATGATGATTGAAAACATGTAAGCAAACATAAAAAGAAAATAAAAAAACCCAAAACTTTTCCCCAGATATACAGTTGGGTTTGCTTATAACAAATGGATACTTACCAAGTCCTGCTAAACAATATATTTCTAAATGAGCAAAACAAGATAAGTTACCTTCTCATAATATTATTTAGTCCATCCCAATTTATCAAAATTTCAATAGCATACCATCTTTTTCAAGCCCTGTTCAAACCCCTGACATTCACACAAAAATAATTTCCCAGAGTCATAAGGGAATCTAAAATTCATTACTCATAATTTTGACTGCATATGTTTTATCAACCAAAAAGAATGTATGTATGTATGTGTGTATATATATCCTGGAAATAAAAATGAAAATAAGTGTAGTATTTTAAGATTACATCTGTTCTAAGAAGAAATAATGCTGTAAATTCACCAGGTATATATGAAAACAATAAAGCCTTTGCTCTTTATAGGCTAGGAATCTGAATAGCTTTATGATCTCACCTTCATTACTGCAGTCTTGCAATGTGTTGTGGGTTAACCCCAATAGGCAGTTAAGTATCACACAACCACTTGCTCACTGCTCCCCAGTGGGATGGGGAAGAGAATCAGAAGGGTAAAAGTGAGAAAACCCGTGGGTTAAGATAGGCACAGTTTAATAGGTAAAGCAAAAGCTGTGTGCACAAGAAAAGCAAAACAAGGAATTCCTTCACTACTTCCCATTGGCAGGCGGGTGTTTAGTCATTTCCAGGAAAGCAGGGCTTCATTATGTGTAATGGTTACTTGGGAAGACAGATGCCATAACTGAACGTCCCCCATTCCTCCTTCTTTCCCCCCATCTTTTATTGCTGAGCACATCATATGGTATGGAATATCCCTTTGGTCATTTGGGGTCAGCTATCCCAGCTGTGTCCCCTCCCAACTTCTTGTGCACCCCCAGCCTACTTGCTGGCAGGGCAGCGTGAGAAACAGAAAAGGCTTTGATGCTGTGTAAGCACTGCTCAGCAATAGCTAAAACATGGGAGTATTATCATCACAAATCCAAAACATAGCACCATACGAGCTACTATGAAGAAAATGAACTCTATCCCAGCTAAAACCAGTACACAATGAAAGTACACAATGATCTACCAGACCAACTTCTTTTACTTCACCATGAACTGGAATGGAATGCAATGTCAAAGGTTTGGTTTGCAATTGTCAATTCTAGTCTTTTTTATATTTATATTTCTTTACCAATTGCTTTAATTTTCATCCTACTCTGCAGAAGAGAAAGCATTCTGGTACTTCTAGACTGTTCCCAGTTCACATTTTTCAGTTAATCTATATACGACAAGGAGGGCTATCACTATTGACTGATATTTTTTGGACTGGATTCTACTAGACACATCCTGTACATGTGTTTTAGAGAAACAGAAAGCCAGTACAGTGTAAAAATATTTCTGAAACAATTTGTAGTATTATTCTTTATAATCAGTAGTGAGTATATATTCTTTAGTCACTGACCAAATTCTTCTTGGTGTAGATCCTTGGCCTGCAAAGACAAATTTAATGTTCAGATAGCTCCTATTCAATGAAGTCAAGGATCAGTCCTTAGCCATATTGCATGGTGCATTTTTTTACTTAGGTTTTACATTTTTTCACTTAGGTTTTACATTTTTTCTCTGGGGTTTTCGCTTTTGTTTGGGACCATATACAGAATGAAAAACTGATTAATTAACATCATTAACAGTAATTCACTGCATTAAAGAAGCCTCAGATGACTAGGATCCACTCAGGTGGTATTCTCCTTGATCCTGCCTGTAAGGGGAAAGGGTGTGAGGAAGAGGGCACTAACATGGCAAGTCAATAATTAGCTGTAGAGCTGGTGTCGACGACAGCATTTTGGTTTCTATGACCATGGGACCCTGTTTGCAGATCAGCATCTGCTTGGGAGAGATGGGATCCACCTCGCTAAGCAGGGCAAAAGTATCTTTGCCAGTAGGACAGCTGACCTGGTAAGGAGGGCTTTAAACTAGAAATGCATGTAAGCAGGGAAGTGCCTACAAGGCACCATTATGCAGAAATCCCCCAAACCCTCTCCAGGAACTCAACATGCTGGGGTGCCTCTCTAAAGTGCCTGTACACTAATGCACACAGCATGGGGAATAAACATGATGAGTTAGAGATCTGTGTGCAGTTGCAGGGTTACAATCTTGTTGGGATCACGGAGATGTGGTTGGTTGGCTCCCATGACTGAAGTGTTGCAGTGGAGGAATACAGCTCTTTAGGAAGGACAGGCTGGGAAGACGAGGAGGAGGAGGAGTTGGCCTTTATGTGAGAGAGCAGCTGGAGTGCATGGAGCTCTGCCTGGGAATGGATGAGGAGCCAACTGAGAGCTTATGGGTTAGGATTAAAGAGAGGACAGGTAAAGGTGACATTATAGTGGGTGTCTGTTATAGGCTGCCTGACCAGCATGAGGCCCTCCACAGCCAGCTAGAAGCAGNCTACATCCAGCTAGAAGCAGACTCACATTCCCAGGCCCTGGTCCTCACAGGGGTCTCCAACCACCCTGATATCTCCTGGAGGGACAACATAGCAAGGCAGAAGCAATCCAGAAGGTTCCTGGAGAGCATCAATGACCACTTCCTGACCCAAGTGATAGAGAAGCCAATGAGAGGAGGTGCTCTGCTGGACCTCATACTCAAACAAGGATCTACTTGAAAGAGTCCCAAGGGATAGGGCCCTGGAGGGAAGTGGGGGGCACAAGAAAGCTCGTTGATATTCAAGGATCACCTCCTCCAAACTCAAGAGCGGTCCATCTCAACAAGCAGGAAGTCAGGCAAAAATGCCAGGAGGCCTGTGTGGATGAACAAGGAGCTCCTGACAAAACTCAAACACAAAAGGTGGAAGCAGGAGGAATACAGAGACATTGTCCAAGCATGCAGAGAGGCAGTCAGGAAAGCCAAAGTCTACCTGGAGTTGAATCTGGCAAGGCATGTCAAAGACAACAAGGGCTTCTATAAGTACATAGGTGATAAAAGGAAGACTAGGGAAAATGTAGTTCCACTGCTGAATGAGANCTGGAGCAAGGAAGATGTACCCTTGGTGGAACAGGATCAGGTTAGAGACTAAGAATACTTGAGCAACCTGGACATACACAAGTCTATGAGCCCTGATGGGATACACCCACGAGTACTGAGGGAGCTGGCTGATGTCATTGCAAGGCCACTCTCAATAATTTTTCATCGATCATGGTGACTGGGAGAAGTGCCTGAGGACTGGAGGAAAGCAAATGTCACTCCTATCTTCAAGAAGGGCAACGAGGAGGACCTGGGAAACTACAGTCTGGCCAGCCTCACCTCCATTCCTGGGAAGGTGATGGAGCAGCTAATGCTGGAAACCATTTCCAGGCACAGGAAGGACAAGAAGGTCATCAGGGGATGTCACCAAGGGGAAGTCATGCTTGACCAACTTGATAACCTTCTATGATGAAATGACTGACTTTCTTTGACTGATTAAGGATTATGACCCACAGCAAATTTGGATCCGTTGTGTTCAACAGGCATGATTAACTGTGTTTATAATGTTCTATAGTAAAGCTGACCTCCAGGAGCTTGTTTCTGAAATTATTATGATAACTCAGAATTCTGTCAAGACTTCAGACTTTTACATTGTCTGGATATTCCTACAAAACAAGAGAAGGAAGAGATGATGCCATAAATTTTATTTGCTATTTTTCAGCCAACATACAGATTTTACTGGATCAACTTTTTTAGCTACAACAAATACATACAGTTCATCTAAGTCAACAGATCTTAAATATCACTTTTAAAGTACAGAATTTAGATTTTGAAAAGCAGATCCTTTTTAGCAATGTGATGCCTATGTGAAAATTGAACCACGTAAGGAAAGCCAGCCTTGTTTGCAACTTGTCAAACTATTAAACCTATATTTTAGTAGCCTATTCAGAAAGGAAATGCTTGGCTGAGAGAATACTCTAATGAGATTCCAAACAAAAGCATAATTAA
Organism: Balaeniceps rex; assembly: GCA_013401315.1. Taxonomy (NCBI): domain Eukaryota; kingdom Metazoa; phylum Chordata; class Aves; order Pelecaniformes; family Balaenicipitidae; genus Balaeniceps; species Balaeniceps rex. The sequence goes on along the minus strand of VYZW01040127.1, from coordinate 26,279 downwards.
GGTATTTTTCTGTATTTGTGTGTGACTGCTTATGTTATTTCTCAAAACAGGAAAGCTATTTTACAGGGATGAATGTTTCACCCCCATTAGTGAAGCATTGTTTCTTTTCCTGCAATTAAAATACTGAATCTGGGACTCACCTTAGGATTTACAATATAACTTCAGGAAGTGAGGATAATTATTAAGTATGGGACAAGTTTACTTAGTCTACACTGAACCAGTTTCCAAATAAGGAAAAAATAATAATTAACTATCATTATTTTTGAATGTACTTTTCACTTGCTGTTCTGGAAAACAAATTGCAAAAATACAGTAAGAAGGATCATCACCCATAAAGTGGAAACATCCTCTCTCTCACATAGAAACTCAATTTTTTCAAACTCAACTCAATTTTACAAATCTTGCAGAATCAAATATCTGAAATGCATTGTACCATTGTTTCATATATGAACGCACTTTCCTGTCCATAATACAGCCACAGGATTACTGGAGATACGAAGGGAGGGGAAAAGTCCCTTTCATGACTGCCAGTCAGTGTGATATGAAGACATTCATCAGCGCAGCTTCCATGCACTTGGATCAGGGCCGAGCCTTCTCCTGTAATAATATGTCTTTATGTCCAAGCCAGACTGCGCTAAGAGTTATTGATGATAACCTCGATTAAACTAGTAATTAAATTCTCCAAAATACTCATATGGTTGGTGGAAGGGTTATGAGAAGGATAGAGACCAAGCATCAGTTGTGACCTTGAAAGAAAACATTTGATTGGATTTTGTCTTGTGAAAGGAAGGAGTGGAAACAGCTGTCCTGAATAATTAATGAACTCCCATAGCATTCTCCTAATTCCAATTTTATATGTATCCAAGTGAATCTTTCTTCAGGCTTCCTCAAAACTAGCACATTTACAAACTATTCATAAAAAGAAACTGCAAATTCACTTAAAACAACATGAAGTACACCTAGGCGATAACTCAAAAGGTATTCCTTTTTGTGTACTTTAGACTATGTAATACATAATTATTATGTAATACATAATTACATGTATATACATATTTTTATATATATAATAAACATATACTGTTTATTACTACAAGCAACCAAAGGATGCCTGTGCCACTACGTAGGCTTTCATTAGTACCTGCTGATGTAGAATGGGATTTTCCAGTCTTTGGATCTTTCCTAGGGCTGAAAGGACTTTGAGCACACTTTCTATCAAGAATATCCTTTTAGCCCTAAAAAAGGAGAAGTTTTTTTTAAAAAAAAAGCTCTTCAAAGAATGGAATGAAATAAATTTATGCAAACAGTGATAATATATACGGCAGGAAAAATCCAAGTAACTCCTGTTTTGTGTTGCTTAAGCACTAAAGGGGTATAGACGGTTAAAATGGGGATCGGAAAGCCAAACAGTAGATGCGATGTAGGAAGGTGTATGATAACATTCTCCTAATTTATCTTACATTTCACTATATCCTCCTTCCAGATGAGTTTTTCCTCCTCAATAGATTCTTCAATTTTTCTTCTAAAGTGTCCTTTCCTACAAATTATCTCCAATAGCTTTCTTTTAGGTAGGCCCAGCTACTATGCTACTTACTGCAATACAAGGAAAGCCGCCTCTTTCCATCTTGGTTCATCTAGCAGTCCTACTGCAAATCACTCCCTAGCTATTAACTTACTTCTACAGATAAGTCATAATTTAGGTTACAGAACTGCTTTTCCGATTTCAAAAAGCCTTTAGTAAACAAATCAACCCTGTTAAGTGACTGGACAAATTATTAAGCCAAGAATTTTTTAAAAATGTGATCAAACCAAGAGAACTTGAAGAAAACCATCAAACAGCCAAATAATCATCGATTGTAGACATTTCCTCTCAGAGAGATACTGTTCAACAGAGAAAGGTTATATTGGGTTTGTGTGGCAAGGTTTTGGTAGCAGGGGGGCTGCAGGGGAGGCTTCTGTGAGAAGATGCAAGAAGCTTCCCCTATGTCCAGTAGAGCCAATGCCAGCCAGCTCCAAGATGGACCCGCCGCTGGCCAAGGCTGAGCCAATCAGCGACGGTGGTAGTGCCTCTGTGATAACATATTTAAGAAGGGGAAAAAAAACCTGCTGCAAAACAGCAGCTGGAAAAGAGAGGAGTGAGAATATGTGAGAGAAACAACTCTGCAGACACCAAGGTCAGTGAAGAAGAAGGGGGAGGAGGTGTTCCAGGCGCCGGAGCAGAGATTCCCCTGCAGCCTATGGTGAAGACCATTGTGAAGCAGGTTGTCCCCCTGCAGCCCATGGAAGTACACAATGGAGGAGATATCCACCCTGCAGCCCATGGAGGACCCCACAATGGAGCAGGTGGATGCACCCGAAGGAAGCTGTGACCCTGTGGAGAGCCTGCGCTAGAGCAAGCTCCTGGCAGGACCTGGGACCCATGGAGAGAGGAGCCCACACTGAAACAGGTTTGCTGGCAGGACTTGTGACCCCGTGGGGGACCCACACTGGAGCAGTCTGTTCCTGAAGGACTGCACCCCATGGAAAGGAGCTATGCTGGAGCAGTTTGTGAAGAACTGCAGCCCGTGGGAAGGACCCACATTGGAAAAGTTCATGGAGCACTGTCTCCCGTGGGAGGCACCTCACGCTGGAGCAAGGGAAGAGTGTGAGGAGGAAGGAGCAGCAGAGACAATGTGTGATGAACTGACCACAACTCCCATTCCCTGCCCCCTTGTGCTGCTCAGAGGGGAGGAGGTAGAGAAATTGGGAGTGAAGTTGAGCCTGGGAAGAAGGGAGGGGTGGGGGGAAGGTGTTTTAAGATTTGGTTTTATTTCTCATTACCCTACTCTGTTTTGATTGGTAATAAATTAAATTAATTTCCCTAAGTCGAGTGTTTTGCCTGTGATGGTAATTGGTGAATGATCTCTTCCCGTCCTTATCTTGACCCACGAGCTTTTCATCATATATTTTCTCTCCCCTGTCCAGCTGAGTAGGGGGAGTGATAGAGCAGCTTGGTGGGCACCTGGCATCCAGCCAAGGTCAACCCACTACAAAGGTATACCAACAAGGTGCAAATACAAAAAGATTTTTCAGTTCACCATCTGCTACAGGAAGGAATAAATGCAGCAACTTCTGTCCCACATTGTCACACTGGCAGAAGTCTCTAGGTTGTATCTGCATAAATGAATGCTCAATGGTATCAAAGATAGTAAGTATGTGTTCATGTGTGTGTAAGAAACAGGCTATTTTAAAAATATCCATGTGATTAGTTTCCCTTCTGATTGCCTCTATCATTACCAATATTTCCACTTTCTCGAGATTAGAAATCTTCCTTAGAAACCACTGCTTTAGTAATGGATACTTCTAACGCCCTCTTTTTCAAGGACAATATAGTAAGGTTGACAAAAGTGAGAATTACTACTACCGATATCAAATTCAGGTTTTTCTATATTGATAGGATATCAAAAAACACTAGAGCAACACTGCTACTAAATGTAATGTTTTGTGAATTCATGTAGTAAACTAAAATGTTGGCCATTATCTTATACAAAGTACACAGGTGATTAAAAATTCTATCCTCGCAAAATCTCAGTCAAAAAGAGATTATCCCTTTTGGCCTAAACTCTGAAATATAACAGTTCTGCTCATCATGGATATTTATATCTTTGTACCCTAGCAAAAAAAAAAAATCTAAAAAAGATTAAAACATCATAGGTAAGGAACAAGCAAGCTAGGGAATGATAAGGACATTCATTTAAGAAAGAGAGAAAGATGAGCTATTACAGTGACAGACTACACATAAAAGAAAATCTGAAAACCTACACTATAACAAAACCAGAAACTGATGCATCTTAAATGTTAGTACAAAATTGGAGTAAGACCGCAGAATAAGTTTCACGAGATTCTGGGGATGGACAATTTTACATCAGAAAAATTATATGGTGCTATAAGGACAGGGAAGAATAATTCATAATGTTCTTATTCAGTTTAGATTTTCCCCCCACATTTGTCTGATTCATAAGATACAAGTAATGAACAATGAGCTGTTTCAGTATCATGAACTGGACAGTGTCTAAATGCAGTATCCACTGGTCTGTAAGAACCGAGAATTAATTGTTTCTGATAAAAACAAAAAAGAAGATTCCAAAATCAAAAGACCATTATTAAAATATCTTGTTCCCTTTACATTTCAAAGACACCACTTCTGGTTACATAGTTTTGTTCAGTCCCATGGCTCTTGTATAGATTCTATATGAAATCGAGGAGGAATAAAATGCAGTGGGGCACTCCTCTGTAAAAACAGTTTACAATCTTGGCTATAACTACTAGAGCCACCTAAAGTCAGAGAGGACCTGTAATGATTTTTAAAAAATGAGCTGCATATAACCCTATACATAAGTCTAATACAGATGGGGTAGCAGTGTGATACCTAAATTTACAGACCAGGGGCAAAATTATCCTCTTCCATGCATGCTACAAATATCACATCTGTGGAGTTGATCATAGTGCTTGTTCTGCACTGACCTGGAGCTCCTGTTCCCATCAGTGGTGCTTCCAGTGCTGAAAAAGCCCTGTGATGCTGCTGCCAGATTAGGGGAAAGAAGTTTGCTCTCACTGCTGTCTGAACCCTGCAGTACCCAGCACCACAACACAGCTTGCCATTCTTCTGATTTAACAAAGCTGATCCACAGTTCTAATCAGCTGTTTCTACATATACAATTATTTGCACGTGGTGGGTGGGAGAGCCCTCATTTTTTGCTTCAGTCATGATTTTAATTGTACATATTGCACACACAGAAAGTCAGTGTATTGCTTGAGACATCCGTGTTTCACTATTATGAGAAAGGCTGGCTGCTACCCACATTTGTTACCGTATTCTTAGATATGTTTACATTGAGTCTTGTAACCAGATGTGAATAGCACAGGTTAGATTAAGTAAACCTTTGCCAACAGAGCTGTCCTGGCTAGGAGCCAGACTGTCACTGCACTGTTTACAGAGCTTTGCAGAATAAACTTTCTCATCTCCCTGTCTTTTGATCCTGCAGTGGCTATGGCACAAGAAATTCAGTTCCTGGCCCTGCCTGTCTGATTTTCAGTGTCACTGGTCTGAATCCAAGCTGCGGTCAACTGATCACAGGCATGCAAGAACTCTTGACTACATAGACACACTGAGGGGAACAGCAAAAGATAGGCGAGAGCAAGACACTCTTACTAGCTAAAGAGCAGGAAATCTGTCACAACAGATCTTCCCCTGGTCCCATGATAACATCTGATATTATTTTGAAACATACATACTGTCTTGCATCACATTTCACACTAACAAACCAACTTCATAGCCATATAATTCCACTGACTGCAAGAGCTTGATTGGCAGCAGTTAGAGAGGAGAAAAAAGCCAGCCTCACAATCTTACGCTGTGCAACAGCTCAAAGCAACTCCTGACACCAGTTAGACAGTTCTAGTGACTGACCTAGGTCTGGCAGCCTTTGCAAGATACCTGTAAAGGATGCAATCCCAATACTAGCCTGAGCTGGAGCAAACTCTTATACTGTTATGCTGGGACATATCATCTGGCCTTTCTCTGACTTAAGAGTTCATCAGAGCTGGTATCCTCTACTGCTCTCAATCTTCCTCCCCACTGTTGTTTCCTTTCCTTTCATTGGATAATGTTGGCAATTCTGTCCTTTTTTTCATTCTCTTTTTCCCCTCTCCATCATGTCAGGGGGTGCCCTTGCAAGGCCAGGTTGGGATCACCTCCATCATCACAGGTGGACAAGAACTAACACTACCCCTGTTTCTGCCATCCTTCCAACTGACAGGAATTAGTTCTGTCTTCCCCACCTTAATTAAATACTGCATCTTCAGTCCTAGCAACTTTTCCGCAACTTTTCCACAACTTTTAGTTCCCATCTTAATCCCCTCCTCCTCTTCTCTTTCTACTCAGAATATAATCAATACTTTCTGTGGGAAATTGGAAAAGGGTGTGATTTTTCCCTTCTTTGGCTTGCTTTCCTTTAGCTGTATGACAGTTTTCTCCTTAGCTATGCTACGGTCTTCTCCTTTTTTCCTCTATCAAAGTTTAATAAGTTTCCTACCTGCTCACCTCATCTAGTCTTCTCACTTGCCCCAAAGATCTCCCCTCCTAGTTTCCCTTACCTCTGTTTTCACCCCCTCACTTGCTCGTCTCCATGAGTTCTCATTAATCCCAAATTTTCCCCAAAATGAAGGCAGGCTTTGATCTTGCCTTTTTTTTTTAAAAAAGAAATCTCATCTGTCTCTCAAACTATTACCTATATTTCTCATTAAGCTCACTGAATGAATTGCAGGAGGTTCATCTGGTCTTATTCTTGGACTATCAGCCCTCTGGCTACAATCTTCCTGGTCTCGATCCAGGACCTTACTCAGTGTATACTTACCCATGACTACATTTCCTATTACACTTATGTAACATATCATTCACTTTCCATGCTAAGAGTTTTTGCATGACTCATGATTTAGAGCTATTTTTCCAATCTAAACTGCTACACACTATTCTTTCCAAATTGATCTTTGAATTCCTTATAGTCAGTCACAGAAAGAAGAAAAGAAAATATAATTTTTCTTGCAAACTAAGGGTTGAGGTGATGCTAATACAAGGAATCTTCATTCGCCTGTACTACTTACTGCTGAAGACAGACTAAAATCTATACAAAGACCTACAAAATACTACCTTACAGAAAGGGAAAACAAAATCTGTTCAGTTTGGCTGCAGGAATCATGCAAAACAATGCAAAATTCATTCCTATTCACTTTGCTTAGTTTTCTAGCTTTAACATTTTATACATATTTTGCATGATTAGCAACATTTTTCAGTGAAATTAAGCGACAGAAATGTCTCAGAGGTACAACCACATCCTAAAAGGCAAATAATTAGCAGTGAATCCATGAAGTATTTAAAAAAAAATGACATATTTCTTAAGTGACTTAACTATGAACATACTGGACAAATTAAAAAAAACCATTCAAATACTATGAAGGTATGTTAAACAAAGCAGAAAACTATCTTGAGCCACATTTGGGGAGATATTTATCTGCAAAGAGATGACAGGCTATACAGCAAACCAGGAATGTGTAAGCATACATGAATGTATGGACATGAACATCTTAGTCTGTGTAAAAAGGATTCATCAGTTCAGCCTACAACCTGTGTTCATATTTACCACTAGACTCAGGAACTTTTCTCACTGACATCAGCAAGATACATTCTGCTATACTTTTTATGTTTTCTGCACACTAGCCAATGGAGTCAGGCACATTTGAAGTACAGCTGAGGGCACCCTCTGAAAATTCATTTCTTTAGCTCTGTTCTCCACAACCTTTTTGTCGCTGAGACTCACCTAAGAAAATTGATCATGGTCCATACTTTGCTCAGAGCAGGTTCAGGAGAGAGCTTATTAGGTGGGGCTCTTTTCTGTACGTGCCTTGTAAGTTCTACCACACTGGCTGGAACCAGTACTCCAGCAAAATATTGATATTTCATCTCCTATTTAAAAGCTGTTTAAGAACCACTCTAAGATGCCTCCCTCATCCAGTGTGTTATAGTACCAAGGTTAATTGAGGAACTAAAGGCCAAGATTAAGTTCCACCTATCCTCTGGGAGGATTTAGTTTCCCATGTTACTATGAAGATACTTTCCTAGATGCATATGGAAAGCTCACACAGCAAACCGCAGGAACTTTGCCTGCTGCACTTCTCTCCCCCAAGGAAATGCTAACCCCCATCAATCTAAATGAGTCCAAATCTGATCTACACTCATTTACTGGCAAGGTAGTATAAAGGGGCCATTGTGTAAATAAGAGTCAGGTTCACTGACTTTTTTTTTTAAATGAATGATGCCATCAGCATACCAACATCTTTAGATACCAATCAACTAATCATCCATTCTATGCAGCGCATTTCCTCTTCCCTTTCTCCAAAATCTCCCCACTTATCAAAGACAATACTTCAGTTTTAAACATTAACGAGACCGCTCTTTGACTACTGTAATCTATCTGGACTTCTGTAAGGCCGTTGACACGGTCCCCCACAACATCCTTCTCTCCAAATTGGAGAGATATGGATTTGATGGGTGGACTGTTCGGTGGATAAGGATGGCCAAGTCCAAGGAGTTACAGTCAACAGCTCAATGTCCAGATGGAGATCAGTGACGAGTGGTGTCCCTCAGGGGTCCATATTGAGACCAGTACTGTTTAATATCTTCATCAATGACATAGACAGCGAGATCGAGTGCGCCCTCAGGAAATTTGCAGATGACACCAAGCTGAGTAGTACAGCTGACATGCCTGAGGGATGGGATGCCACTCAGAGGGATCTTGACAGGCTTGAGGAGTGGGCCCATGCAAACCTCATGAGGTTCAACAAGGCCAAGTGCAAGGTCCTGCACCTGGGTTGGGGAAATCCCCAATATCAATATAGACTGGGGGATGAAGGGATTGAGAGCAGCCCTGCGGAGAAGGACTTGGGGATACTGGTGGATGAAAAATTGGACATGAGCTGGCAATGTGTGTGCGCTTGCAGCCCAGAAGGCCAACCGTATCCTGGGCTGCATAAAAAGAAGCATGGCCAATAGGTCAAATGAGGTGATTCTCCCCCTCTACTCTGTTCTCGTGAGATCCCACCCGGAGTACTGCGTCCAGCTCTGGAGCCCTCAGCACAAGAAGGACATGGACCTGTTGGAGCGGGTCCAGAGGAGGGCCACGAAAATGGTCAGAGGGCTGGAGCACCTCTCCTATGAGGAAAGGCTGAGAGAGTTGGGGTTGTTCAGCCTGGAGAAGAGAAGACTGCGGGAAGACCTTATTGCAGCCTTTCAATACTTAAAGGGGGCTCATAAGAAAGATGGGGACAGTCTTTTTAGTAGGGCCTGTAGCGATAGGACAAGAGGTAATGGTTTTAAACTGAAAGACGGTAGGTTTAGATTAGATATTAGGAAGAAATTCTTTACTGTGAGGGTGGTGAACCACTGGAGCAGGTTGCCCAGAGGGGTGGTAGATGCCCCATCCCTAGAAACATTCAAGGTCAGGTTGGATGGGGCTCTGAGCAACCTGATCTAGTGGAAGATGTCCCTGCTCATTGCAGGGGGGGTTGGACTAGATGACCTTTAAAGGTCAACCAACCCAACCCATTCTATGATTCTATGATATGTAAAAGTAATAAATACTGAATTCTGAAGTCTCCACTATAAGTAAGGTTCTCCTTCCCCCCC
>VYZW01040127.1:4170-16733 GCA_013401315.1 Balaeniceps rex | reverse complement strand
CCCCCCCCCCCCGAAGCAAAATAAACCAGTGACCAATTGTCAAAGTGAAAGCAAATATTTAAAATGAAGCATTTTCATAACACTGCTCACTGCCCTGGATTCACTTTCAGGATTGTAACAGAGATGAAAGGTTATCAGTAATTAAATGCAATGGAATGAGTTGGAAAAACATGGGGTATCTAACTTTAAAGTACCTAATTAAAATTTAAGTAAACTTAGGGATTAGAAGCAGTTGGAAGAGACACTGGGAAACTCTCAGATGCTCTATGCCTTGTAGTTACAAGACAAGTAATAAAAGACAGGCATGAATTTTGTGTGCACAAAATATGGGAGCTCAGTGGCAAAGAGATCACTGGTCTAAGGCCAGCTGGTGTATGCAATAACGCATACAAATATCATTTTTGTACACGTAGCAGCCAGTGAGAACAATGCTTTGCTTTATGCAATCAAGACCATCTGTTTGTGGAAGCATAGGTTGTAATTAGCAAAAGTGGTGTCCTGGCTTCTGGGAGTAAATCAAGGTTTGCAAAATTGCCATTATTGTGGTATCTAAGCTCTTAAATGCTATGTGATGTCATTGTGATTAATAATGAATGTATATCATGGCATAAACATTTTTCAAAGTACACAGATGGGTCACAGCCAATTGCATAAAAGACTGTAAACACATGGTAAGAATTCCTCTTCCTTTTGGTGCCATGAGGGTAAGACTGTCAGCCCAGAGCTGCCATGGGCAACACCAGCATGCTCTGGATTGCTGCCACAGAGGAAAGGGATGGGAAGGCAGAATAGGGCAGCCTCGTCACAGGGAACAGTGACTGCCCACAGTTCAAATCTGACATCTTTGGGCCTGAACTGTGCAACTGGATAGATGCTTCCAGTCCCTGTAGGTCCTACAGGATCCCACACTGACCTGAGCTCAGGAACTGTCCTAACACACCAAAGGAAAATCAGGGATTCAAACTATTGCAGGTCTTTCAATGGCCTCAGGACACTATGGTCCAACACCTTGAAAGTATAATTACCTCAGTTCCTCTGTAGATTTGTGATCATGCTCCTCTTGTGCAGGCTACATGTCCTGTAGCATATACCATGTGTGAGACAAATGTATAGGCTGCTTTTCTGAGGAGTGAAAGGAAAAATGTTTCCTCCAGTTCCTCTGCACTCATGCTAGATTATCTGGTGAATTAGGGGAGGATTTTACCCTAAATCAAGTGCAAGAAATTCCAAACTACTGCTTTGCTAAAATAAAGCCAGGTGTACTTATTTTATACTCTTCTTCACAAGAGCAACAAGAGGCTTAATAGACAAAGAGAAGGAACGTTTCTTTCCTTTGCCAACCTTCCTATGTGCAACAGGCATATCTAAGAACACAAGAACAGCCATGCTGGTTCAACCAAATGACCATCCAGTGCCCTGCCTCTGACAGTGGCCAAAAGTATGTGCCTGAGTAATCATGTAAGTACAGAGCAAGCACATAGTGACATTTATCCAGAATACCTCTCTGAGCTTTGCAGCCCAAAGACTTCATGAGCCAGAGGTGATGTCTTTGTGCTTAATAGCTGTACCACTCAAACTCACAGCTCCTGGGGAGTGGGCAGGGAATAGACCCTGTGCCATTCACCTGGCTCACAACCTGCTCTCTGCCTGCACTCAAAGGACCCTTGGGGTGTACTGTACCCACAGCACGTTGCATGAATACTTCTGATGGCAGCAGAATAGCCTGTATTAATGTTTGCCCAAAACATGCAGGGAAAAGTCGGTGCAAGAGGAGCTGCAATGCACAAGCTTCAGACACTATGAGAAGTAGTTACATCACCTGCCTAGCTGACAAGCTGGCACTCAGAAGCATGGAAAGAGGGAAATGTAGCAGGAGAGACTATCTACTGCTCTCCAAAGTGAATTAAAGCTGTGAGAGCTCATGGGAAACCCCCAAGATGATGGCACTGGACAGAAATACTTAGTTGATGGTAGCTGAAAACACAGAAGTTGACTACATGTTTTAAATTGTCCCTGAAGTAGCTACAGTGCAAGAGACATTCAACAAATGAACAACTGGATCAGAGCCAGCTGAAGACTTTTAAAACATGGGCTGCTTTTAGAATATATCTCCACATGTCATGGAAAAAGGATGGATGACAGTGGAGCTCTAGAGATTGTAGGAGAAAATATATTAAAGGAAGCCTAGATATTCTGGTTCAGACAGTGTGGAAAAGGAAATATTTCTGTGGGAGGCATTCCTGCTGCTGCCTATTGCTACAAATGACAGAAATGTAACTTTTTGAAAGGACACAAACATAGAGGGACTAGGCCACAACACTTTCTTGGAAGGCCTTGGGTATCACAGCTTTCAGCCACAGCCATCAGCTCATGTGTCTGAGCACTCCCAGGTGAAAGCAGACTCTAGTAAATCAATTCACTGATTTTAAGAGTATTTCTCTCCAAAGTTCAATTACTGACAATGTCTTCTGACCGGAACCAAAATTAAAATTTCTCCTCCTTTAAAAGGCCATATAGGGTATGTCTCTGTATTGGGGCTGGCCCTGTCAAATCCGGGAACAAGTGTTGGATCCATGAACATAGGCATTCCTCACTAGTGTTATGAATGAACTCCTCTAGTTGTAGAAGTTTCCATATATACTCTGCAGGCATCTATATACAGTCTATCTGATTTCCAAATTTGCAACTAGCTGTACCATTAAGTATGGTTTACACCGCGCACCACAGCATCTAAGCACCTCACAGTTGTAGCAGTATTATAAGGTTAAGCAATTAACAGAAAGCAAAATGCTATTATTTCTTTTCCAATGATGGGGAAACTGAAGCATGGAACAAGTAAAAGATCTGTGATTTTGGACCATGAAAAGTTATTGCAGTGCAAATACTGGGCTGAGCTGCGCTAAGTGCCACAACCGCGGCTATCTTCTTCCCTCCTGGTATTCCATGAGGATGACGCATTTAAAAAACAAAAACAATCTGAGGGGAAAGGTTCAATTCTGAGTTCTCAGAGGTGCCAGCTCTGTATTATTATACAGCTAATGTTCAGAGTGGGCAAGAAGGAAAGGGACTGACGGAAGGAGGAGGACAAAGCTGCTCCCCAGGTTGTAGGGAGATGATAAATGTGCATCAGTGTGTATGAAAAAGAGGGGCCATTCATTCAAATAAAACAATCTTAGTTGAATTTTTGAACAGAATTGAAACAAAATCTGAAGTGTTCTTTTTATAAGACATGCAAACAGCTTGGCTACCTTTGGTCTTCATGTATTCTTAATTCCCGTGAATTTTTGTACTTCCTGATTTCTTCCTAAGCAGCAACAGTGCTGCTACAACAACAATGGCTTTACAGCATTTCTTGTTCATTCAGTGTCCTGGTTTCAGCTGGGTTAGAGTTAATTTTCTTCCTAGTAGCTGGCATAGTGCTGTGTTTTGGATTTAGGATGAGAAGAATGCTGATAACACACTGATGTTTTAGTTGTTGCTAAGTAGTGCTTAGACTAGTCAAGGACTTTTTCAGCTTCCCATGCTCTGCCAGGTGCACAAGAAGCTGGGAGGGGGCACAGCCAGGACAGCTGACCCAAACTGACCAAAGGGCTATTCCATACCATATGACGTCATGCTCAGTATATAAACTGGGGGAGTTGGCCGGGGGGCAGCAATTGCTGCTCGGGGACTGGCTGGGTGTCGGTCGGCGGGTGGTGAGCGGTTGCATCACTTGTTTTCTTTTCCCTGGGTTTTGTTTGTCTCTCTTGTTCTCTTTTCATTGCAATTTTTATTATTGTTGTTGTTGCTGTTGTTATTATTATTATTATTATTTTATTTCAATTATTAAACTGTTCTTACCTCAACCCGCGAGTTTTCTTACTCTTGCCCTTCCGATTCTCTCCACCATCCCACTGGGGAGGGGGGAGGGTGAGCGAGTGGCTGTGTGGTGCTTGGTTGCCAACTGGGGCTAAACCACGACATTCAGAAAAAAGAAGTACCATAGAACTTGCAAAAAAATTTCTATTTTTTAGATTTTTTAGATATTTTTTTATTCTTTTCCAAACATCCAGATCCAAGGAGTGTAATGCTATGAGAATGTATATACTATGAAAACAAAGGCATTTTCAGATGCATTAAAGGAAGCTCTTGATAAAAGTCTACTAATGGGTGGTTTTGCAAAAATTGGACAAGAATTGCCATGTATGGTGCAACCCAACTTCAACCAGAATCCAGGATATCACAAACAAAATGTTTTAGTTTTGTTACTGGTGGTGATCTGGTGAACTGATTTGCTTGTCGTCTTTATCTGCAAAAGCACTATGCTGCTGTAATTTTGAAAGGTGTGAAATGAACATATCCCAAGCTGTCCCCTCATCTTAGATATATAAAATGAAAAGGGAAGCCAAAAGAGAGGGTAAGTTATTTTTACACAACTCTTCAGCACATCTTGATAAGAGATTGATGCAAATGTACAGCAAATGTACTGGAAGCCCCCAGAGCACCAGGTACTCCCTATTGTGTAAATTGGACTCTTTTCTGCTCAGGTACAGTCATGAAAAGAAGACAGTGGGGGTATGTGAGCTCTGTGGCAGTCTTTGCAGCTGTTCAGCTGCAGTGCAAGTGCTTCCAGGTATGGCCAGCTCTGATACAGCATAGTTCAGACCACAACTACCTGCTCCACATCTCTTTCCAGGGAGACTAGTTACTTTCAGTTCTGAACTCCAACCATGCTCAAGCTCTTTAAGCACGGAAGGAAAATTTTCTCCTCTTAGTACACAGCAACATGAAGAATACCATTGAGTGCCAGTTTTACTGCTCCAGTTATCAAGTGACTACTTTGTTTTTTTCTAAACTATTGTTTGAGGAAGGGTGGGGGGATGTTTAATGACAGGGTGTTTGATGTGACCATATTGTGTTTTCACAAGATAACAGAAAAATAAAGCACAGCCTTTCGTGCACCTCTACTCTATGTAACTCAGGAAGTTCCTTCTCATGAATGCAAAATATTCATCCATATTTTGGGGAAGATTTGATTTACCTTGTTTTATAAATATTTTCCATGGCATTTTAGATATTTTATTCCCTCCCACTTCCCTATTAAGAGCATATACTAAGCTGCACTAACTATAAAATGATGTCTGTATGCTAAGTTGAGGCTAATTTTACTCTCACTGAACTCCATGGAAAACCACTCATAGAGTTCACAGGTAGCTGGTTTGATCTTTTGATCCAGAATTTCCAAGATACACATTTTTAAATGTATTATACTGACCAATACTGACTGTAAAAATTTCTCTTCACCTTTTCCTTATTTTCCTCATGCTCAAATATCCTGGGTTGTTTATCTTCATTTATTATTTCTCATTATATGCTTATGTTGCCAGCTCTTCAGAGCAGGCATTCTTTTATTATCAGTCTGAGTATTATATATCAATATGGTGTTCTAATCTCAGGTCTTTAAATATTGCTTTAAAATAAATTCAATAATACTGATGATGATAAATTGTGAAAGTGTTTCTGGGACTTTGGATTATGGATAGATTATAGATAGACCCATACTGCAAAGCTCACGCATGACTGTAAACTTTGGAGAAGTTTGAGGTTCATTTCAGGGACAACTGAACATCATTCCTTTCTGATGAAACATTCAGGGGTTATTTGTAGCTCACAATGACATTTCACCATTACCACGCATACCATGCCAGTGATAAGTTTTTGAAGGAGTGTACCCAAACAGGGAAGTCATTTTACTGCTTTTGCTAACCATCACTGGTCAAATTAACAGGAAAAAATAAACTCCATAGATGCAGTTGCTGCCTTTTCATAATTTCAGCTAGCTATTCCCCCCAAAATGCATCCTTACTCAAATATGATCTAGATGGCCAATTCCACAACAGAAAACTACTGAAGTCAAACTTACTGATAATGCAAAACCATTATTTTTGTGAGAGAAGTTTTAATTGAAGATACTGAAAAACAACCACCATGTAAGGAGCTACCCAGAAGGTAACTTATTATGTTACCATGCAAAATACAGTTTTGTTCATTCTCCCTCAGGATAGAGTTTACTTACTAGATCTTCTAACAATGCTGTCTTGAAATCTGTAACACAAATTTTGAAAAACCTAACAAGTGTTCAGCTTTAAAGCCCAAACATCAGACAGTTCCTATCATTGCTCTCATTTAGCTTCATTTCCTTCAGGTCTTTAAATGCAATTCAGAAAGCTTCAGCCACAAATAAATTTTCCACTGAGCTGCTGTTCAGTTCTAGACAGTTTTTTCTAGACTTTGGCCAAAACTCTCCAGCTCTATCCCACAGGCTCCATGTTGTTTTTCAGGACATTTCACAATGCCTGTCCTCTTTTAATACTACCCCAAAGACCAGAGACTGTGTCATATCAGAAGGAGATGAGAGAAAAGGAGGTTACCATCCTAGTGAGCTAATCTGTACTATCTACTACATTTCTATTCTGTTCAAATCTCATCTGTTCTAGGAACTCTCTTCTACACAGAATATACAAATACCAAATATACAGTAGATAACTCTGAAAAAAGAACTGTCAAGAACAAGTCAGAATCATCAAAATATACAACTATGGGGAAAAAACTTCTGTGGTACTACATCATAAGCACGAGTAAGAGGGAGGACATAAGGTTAACAGGAACCTACCAAAAATAACTTACCACTCTCTCCGCAGATCCTCAACGACACATCTTAAGATCAAAAGCTCATCTCCTTTAGCACACAGAAAAGCACCTTCTGGGCCTCTCAACAAGATAACAAGGGGTGAGGTTCTTTTGGGTTGGGGGGGAGGATGTTGTTTTTTTTAAATACAATTCCACCAACATCTCTAGACACAGACTGATGAGATCAGTACAATAATACCATATTGGAGTTGTTACAGGTACCTCTGTGCTACCTGTACCTCCATCTGGCTGTAAATTAATTAAATAAATAAATAAAGAGCTGACAGTTCCCCTTCCACAGGGACTTGAGCACTTGCCACTTTTTCCAGCTGTCATTTCCCAACACACACAGGCTCAAGAAAATGTATCCGTGAGAAAGCACCAGTGTGATAGGATACACTGCAAATGCACATTCCCCTCTTGCCATTGAATCTATTGGGTTTAAAGGGCAAAGTTTTGGTAGCGGAGGAGGCTGCAGGGATGGCTTCTGTGAAACACATATTTAAAAATTATCATTAAAATATACATTATCACACAATTTTCACAAACTTCACTTACATCAACAAAAAGGATTCCCCACACCAAAATCAGAAGAACATCATCGCAACACTGACAAAAGTGGACAATTTACACATACTCCACCCCTTGTCCCTTCACCACAATTACAACAACAAAAATTCCCCACAATTATTCCGTGCTCTGGCAATGTCCAGTCCATGTTTTGCCTGTTGCCTTTCCCAGTTACTGTCCCTACCTTGAATCCCTGAGCTCCAGAACAAACTGTGGTGGGTTAACGTTGGCTGGCTGCCAGGTGCCCACCAAGCTGCTCTATCAACTCAACTTGGGGAAGATTAATTTAATTTATTTCCAATTAATAACAGAATAGGATAGTGAGAAATAAAAACAAAACTAAAAACAACTTCCCCCCAGCCCCCTTTCTTCCCAGGCTCAACTTCACTCATGAATCTTCTATGTCCTCCCTCCCCAGCCCCCGAGCGGCACAAGGGTACAGGGAATGGGAGTTGCGGTCAGTTCATAACACTTAGTTTCTGCTGATCCTTCCTCCTCCTTTCTCTTGGCTTTTATTGCTGAGCATGACATATGGTATGAAATATCCCTTTGGTCAGTTTGGGTCAGCTGTCCTGGCTATACTCCCTCCCATCCTCTTGCCCACCCCCAGCTTACTGGACTTTGGGGGCAGGGGTGTTGGAGAGACAGCCTTGATGCTGGACTGATTGTTGAAGGAATGTGCTAAAGATAATAGGCACCAGGATATCTATAAAGAGGAGCAGAAGGCCAAGAGATCTCTAAAACAACAAACATATATCCTTGAGTGTCAAAACTCCCCTTTGCTCCTCTTTTACTAGTCAGCAAGATCCACTAATTAGTGTCCCCTAAGTGAACCAGCTAATTATAATATGAAAACCACACCTCTGTTGGAAGAGCTACCCACCTCCAAAGGGAGGCCCCTACCCACTGAGCATGCGTAGTGATTTTAAAGGGAGCTATGTCTTTAAATCGAAGCAAAAGTAGAAATAACCAATGACTAACAAATAGGTGTCGAAGCAAAAGTAGAAATAACCAACAACTAATAAGTAGATGTTAACAGTAGGCGTAGTGACTTTGTTTAACTGTATAAATATGTGATGCAAGGATAACCGGGTGTGCTAGCTTTTTGGAATTACCACCTAGCACCCATCTCTGCGCAGAAATGGAATAAAGCAAATATCTCGACTTAGTGTGTGAATTGGTTCTTGCACACCGGGTAAAGAACCCATCTTTGGGACAACAATGGGGATGTGCAGCTGAAGAGAAAGAAAAGGGATCTGTGATAAGAAAAAACAGAGAAGTAGAACGTTCAAACCAAAATTATATATTCCTATCTACATCTGTCCCTGCTTTTACTTACCTGATGAATAAATGAAACACAAAATGTGATGGCACTTTATCTAGTTATCTTGACTGTTCTTGGTGCAGATACCTATGGTATAAGCTTGTACAACCCACAACAATTACAGGAGATGTAAAAAATGACCCTGCGTACCTTTCATCCCAAACTTAGAGTGTCTTCCAAACTTCAGAATAATGAGCATTATTACTAAGCCAGTGCACACCAGTGCTGCACTTCCCACCATAATATACACCTAAAAAAGAGGACACAAACAGAACTGATTTTTTCTCATTAACCATCTTCAAACATATTCAGCATACATTCAGATTTACCCATTAACCCAACCTCATGAAGTTCAACAAGGCCAAGTGCAAGGGCCTGCACCTGGGTTGGGGCAATCTCCAATATCAATATAGACTGGGGGATGAATGGATTGAGAGCAGCCCTGCAGAGAAGGACTTGGGGGTACTGGTGGATGAAAAATTGGACATGAGCCAGCAATGTGCGCTTGTAGCCCAGAAGGCCAACCGTATCCTGGGCTGCATAAAAAGAAGCGTGGCCAGCAGGTCGAGGGAGGTGATTCTGCCCCTCTACTCCGCTCTCGTGAGATCCCACCCGGAGTATTGCATCCAGCTCTGGAGTTCTTAGTACAAGACATGGACCTGTTGGAGCGGGTCCAGAGGAGGGCCACGAAAATGGTCAGAGGGCTGGAGCACCTCTCCTATGAGGAAAGGCTGAGAGAGTTGGGGTTGTTCAGCCTGGAGAAGAGAAGGCTCTGGGGAAACCTTGTTGCAGCCTTTCGATAATTAAAGGGGGCTCATAAGAAAGATGGAGAGAGACTTTTTACCAAGGCCTGTAGTGACAGGACAAGGGGCAACAGTTTTAAACTGAAAGAGGATAGGTTTAGATTAGATATTAGGAAGAAATTCTTTACTGTGAGGGTGGTGAGACACTGGAACAGGTTGTCTAGAGAAGTTGTGGATGCCCCATCCCTAGAAACATTCAAGGTCAGGTTGGATAGGGCTTTGAGCAACCTGGTCTAGTGAAAGATGTCCCTGCCCATGGCAGGGGTGTTGGACTAGATGATCTTTAAAGGTCCCTTCCAACCCAAACCATTCTATGATTCTATGATTTAGGTAGAGATTCATTTCAAATAGGAAACATTTGCACTCAGATCAAAGAGTACAGAAATAAGTCACTTGCTGAGGTTTCTTCTATCCTGCAGAGAATAGAGACTCAGACACCTCTGAGAACCACTTTCTCAACATCCCACACATTCAAGGCAGGTGGGAGGGAATGCACATCACCCCTTTCCCTTCCAGCAGAGTGGCATGTTTTAAGAAAACACATAAGAAAAGCACATAAGAAAACTCTTTTTTACTGTGAGGGTGGTCGAACACTGGCACAGGTTGCCCAGAAAGGCTGTGGAGTCTCCATCCTTGGAGATATTCAAAACCTGACTGGATACAGTCCTGGACAACCTGTTGTAGCTGACTCTGCTTTGAGCGGGGGGGGTTGGACTAGATGATATCCAGAGGTGCCTTCCAGTCTCAGCTATTCTGTGATTCTGTTATCAGAAAAGATAAGACTGTCTGGGATCTTCCTGATTTTTTAGCAAAGTATATCTCCATGAAGCAACCACTGTCAATGTGAGGGACTGGAGGCTGTCAAAGTTATGCCTCCACTGCACTTAACGGATGGAAACAGGATAAAATCGAAGTTTTAGGAACCCTTCTCACTGCCCTTATTCTTATAACTTTTCACTCCCCAACCATTGGCACTGGAGAGAGCCACTGGCTAGGCTTTCTCCCACCTGCAGAAAACAGATTCCTTCCTCATCACTTTCAGATGTATTGAGACAATACTCATTCTTCACAGCCTCCTTTTCCATTCTTTCCCAACTCACAATCTACCACAAATGCACACACTGCCTTGCAGAGTCAATGCCTGCAGCAGGGAGGCAGCACTACTAACCAGACCAGTCATCTGCTACCAGTTTCCAACAATTCATGACATTTAATGTTCATCTAACATTCAATTTCCAACATCATGATAGGTGAGGCAGCAAAGGAGTAGACTCACCAATTCAGCTGCCTATACTAAGATCCACTACAAATTATCTTATCAAAAAGCTACATGAAATCACACATTAAAAACATGCAATTAGAATTTGAAAGTTCATTACACCATGTCCTCTTTGTAAGGAGCAGCTGACTTTGGGACTGGAATTAAAGCAACAGTCTTTAAGTTACCTTGAATGTTGTTATTTTGTAAAAAAAGAGTTGCTCTCCTTGGCTAAAATTAGAAGCAAAGTCTTGGGCTAACAAATTACAGTTAGTTGTTTGCATGAAGCAAATTACCAACTTTACTTGGAATGAAAAGTGATCCACTCTCAAAAAATGGGTTGAGGGAAGAGGGGGGGGTGCACTGATTTTTTTCCTATTGATTTTGATCAACACATAGTAATAGCTCTGGTGTTCTGGTAGCTTAGGGTCCCATTACAATCTTCGTAGTTTCATTAGTTGTATAGTCAAAAAAATCTGCCAAGATTTACAATCAAGAAACAATGTATATACTTACAGTGATACTATCTTCATTCTCTTTGTTGGAAACATCTGCAGAAGTGATTCGATTACTATTATTCGTGGTGTCTCCAAGATCATTAGGTGTGGTTTCATACTCTTAGGAAAGGAAAAAAAGGGTGCTTTTATAATTTCGTAACCTTGGAGGGGAAAGGGTTGTCTTTATTATTTCAGCTTTGTAATACCATAACGACAGTAACACTTATCAGAATTCTGAGCAATTTGAAAATTATACATTATTTCTATTGTACCTGATACATTTGGGGGGATCCTTGTGACAGATAATTTTAAACAAATGTGTTGTGACTGACAGACTTGAAAAAAGAAGCTGCTTCTCTGTTCAGCTTTATAGAGAAGGAATCTACATCATAATATATATTTCTATTAGAAAAACTAGAGTTAAATAAGAACTCCACCCATAAAGCTATTTTTATGTGCTTCTGACTTCCCATTAAAAATTTAAGACTGCCCTCTACAATGAACTTCTCTAGCCTTGTATTCAGCCAAATATAGGACTGACTTAGAAATTAGCTTGGGGACTTTTTTTTATCTGCGAAGAACTTGGCAGATGACCTTTTAGCTAGTTTATTGATATCAAATGCGAAATAGCTGGTTTTCTTAGGTTAAAAAACTAATGAAAAATGCTGTTGTGTGCATAGAGGTTACAGTCTAACATGCTAAATTGTCATACAGGTAAACTTTTTAAAAGTTAAGTGCCTGAGATGGTCTGAAGAAATTTGATTTATCAAAACAATGCTACTCATAGGTCTGCAGGGGTGAATTCAGGACAATTCCATCAAAAGAATGAATATGGCTTAATTATTTATAATTATTTTAAAATGAAACACAGATATATACAGTCCATGATTTTCTGTCAAAATTATTCAAATGAGATAACAGGAATTAAACAGTACATGTATGAACTTAGAGATAAAAAAACTTAATATCTTTTATGATTGGAAATATACATAATGTTTCAATTGTATGACTGTAATGTGTGCAGACGAAATAAAACAAACAAGGGCAATAAGTGCATTTATTGCAAATGCACCTCTAGCACTCTAATTTAAATTTGCAATTAATTGTGTATTTCTTTATATATTTTGAATAAAATCAGCACCATAAGTCTATAGATGAAATTGTAACTGTGAATATGAAAAAGCAAAATTCAGAGGCGTAGCTCACAAACCACAGAGGCAGGAAATCTTCCAACCTCAGAGCTGCTACCGGGCAAAGGGAGGGAGGGCATTTATCTTTAGTTCCCAAAGCTGTTTTGGAGACCTCAGCTGGCAATACTAGCAACAAGCTGCACCCGCCTTTTGATCTTCATGCATGCACAAACACACTTTCTTTCTGCAAAGCACTCAGCAGGCTGCATATTTTTTTGGTATATGAACCAATACAGCTACCTCTGCCACCAG
>VYZW01040126.1:37076-47705 GCA_013401315.1 Balaeniceps rex | reverse complement strand
AGTACCCAGTAAATCTCTGAATGAAAATACTCCATTTTCACTAGCCAGAAAAAATTATAGTGGAATTTTTCAAGTGTCCTCTTAGAACTAATAGAAAAGAGATGCCTGACTTTATTCCAATGTGACTACATGTTTTTCTCAAGGACAATATCCATGGTGTAGTGTTTTTCATAACTTTCTGGTAGGTCCAGGAGAAACTTTGCCCATGAACAGCTGCCACAGAAAATAAAGGTGTTTTGTAAGCACAGCATTTTTTCTTTTCTCAGATTGATATGGGCATTCATTTATCACTTTTTTCCCACTGTGGCACACTTCCTGCGAGCTTCAGAATTCAAAGATGCAGCCCAGAGCGCATATCAGAATGTAAGGGAAATTCATCCTCTTCTGGTACACTTTCGGGGCTATACAGCTCAAACAAGGGCCCAATGTGTCTCTCGTTTGATATAGTAAGCAATGTGCTGGAGTTCTAAAATGCACAGTAAGATGTTCCAGTTGTTTGATTGGCCATGTCACTGGCTTTGTTGTTACCAGTTAGTTGCCTCGCTTTGCCTTGAGCCAGGATGAAGTAAAATGCAATGAAATATTTGTTCATAACATCCTAAGTAGTCTTCACACTTACTGGTATTTATAACGGACACAGCTAAAGGCAAAAATTTTGCTTCACTTCTTTAAATGTACAAATATGCCTTTTCTAGGGTAAGGATCATCCCCATATATGAGCAGCTGGTAGACAACTAGTCTCACTGAATGTTAAACTCCCCTGTTCTTGGTAACTCACCAGGATGTTTCAGTGCAAAATATGGTCTTATATTCTATAACCTGTATATTACAAACATACAGAATACTCCTAAACAGGACAAATATACATACCTATTTTCTGATATTTGACTGACATGAGACACAATACTCATTAGTTGGTTTCAGATACTGATACCCAACTTCTTTCTCATCTGCGTCCTAGTACAGGCAAAATTCCTCTCTCCCCCAGATACTTGATTTGATTAATGATTTACTGTTAGTTTTAGTTATTTACTGGTGGTTAAGATTAACTTACTTCAATTATCTTACTTCAAATACATAATGAAGAAAAGATCTAACAATTTCTAATGAAAACATATATAGCTAACTATTCCAGTTAAAACAATAAACCCATAGTGGTTAGAGTTAAATTCATCAATAACTTTCAAAATAGGCAACCCTTTTGGTTTTATCTTATATGGGCTGCAGCTCCAGGAAAGAAAATGTCTCCATATTTCACTATACTTTGTTGCTCTTTTAGCATGCCTGTTAAAGAGCAATTTCCAAAGTCTTGCTGTTGCTGCTCAGGTTATTTTGTTTTCTGTGATGTCTCCCAGTATGCTGACTTACTGTGACTCTCGGTGAGATTGATTCTGAGATGGTTGGCTTCCAGTCCCTGAAGTTATTTTTCCTCCTTCTCCCTTTCCAAGGCAACTGTTCTGTTAGCAGAATTCTCTCACAGCAGGCAGCTGCCAATGCTGTTGCTCAAGTGTTTTTGCTGGTGTGTGCTCTTATTGAGATATTGCCAATAAACTTCATGATGCTTCCTGTTTGGATATCTTGGCCTTTTCAGTGCCACTGTGCAGCAAACTGCCTTATGGCAGATCTTTTTTTTCCCCCAGGGAGACTGTAATATTCCAGATTTATATACAGCAAACAGCAGAAGCTCTGCATGAGTTTCCTGTTGTTCACTCTTTTTTTCACTCCATACAGTTTGTTGTTTTTTTGTTGATTCTGGGTTTCATGCACCGCTTCTGTCTGCCACTTCATCATCAAACATATGGACTTGCATATTTCTCATATCTCTTTTAAAGAAATAACACTTCCTTCTTCTGAAGTCTTAAATTCAGAAACTAACAAGGAAGCAGTAGTAAAGTTTTCAGTAGGAAGAAAATTGGAACCAAGTGGCCAGACTGTAGGCTGTGATATATCTGAGATAACTAATGTGCTGAAGAGCTTTTGAATTTTGTTCTAGTCCTGTGTTAAGCTTACCCTATTTCTCCAGTTTACTGACAACATATGAAGTAAAATCTCAGTCCTTTGTTCCCCACAGCCAGTCCCTGCAGGGACTAAGATATCATTTCAGTGGCCAATCACTTGACAGAGGAGTGCCAGGGTCAAAATTTCTGATCCCAAGAAGAGTAAGCAATGTATGTTGCTTCCATCTAAGATCCCCTGGCCTGTCATTGCTGAGCCTGGCTCTTTGGAATGGACTGGGTCTGTTTGACTGCTAAAGAGCACAGTTCTACCTGGCTGGTGTCCTAACTATCCAATATCTTGTACAGGAGGAGTTGAAATGCTCCAAAATCTTTATCGATTTAGTGCAAGTGATTCTGCATCTCCTCTTAAAATTATTTAAGCAAGCAGTAGGCATCCAAAAATGCAGACATAAAATACAGTGATATTTTCTAAATAATGTGTTATTCTCATTCTGTAGACTGCATTCTTTTTCTGCTCCTTGGATTTCAATGCAGTACATATTTCATTATTATAAACATCCCTATGTGGAGACTATGATTAACCTTCAAAAAACCCCTACAGACAGCTTGTTTAGCTGTGAAGTGTTCAGTTCTTGATGACTGAGTCCCAAAAGAACTAGATGTATTTGAATGCGAAAGAAGGAAAATTGTTCTTTTTCATGTAATGGTGCCTAAGAATGATTCAGCAAGCTTAAACTATCTGTTGTGCAAACACCTGGACTTCAATGGCATCTTACCTTTGAATTTTTCAGAAGTGCTATCAAACTCTTGCATTTGTTCATGATTATAGGCTGAGAGAGTATAATCTTTATAATAAATACTAGTATAAAAGATCTTAGACATAAATATATCAGTATGTATGTTTACAATAGACTGGGCTGCCAAGAAAGATATATAATTGAGATAGCAGTTTCTGAATTGTATGTGCAAATAGAGTGACACAAAAGGAAGTTTTTACATGAATGCATATGAACATGCTCTAAATCTGCTTGTACAAACAAACTGACAAATATTAAATGTGCAGTTCTGAGCTTACTTTGCAAAATCATGCCATCATAATCAATATGTAACTATGTAAAAGGAAGCCATTGTTTCTGAGAATTGAAAAGTAGGTAGGATAATAGAAGAAATCTTTGATTACACTTTCAGAAATATATATTTCAGAATATATTACAGAAAATATTTCAGAAATATATTACAGAAATAAACCTATTATCTCAAAGATCAGAAATACATCATGTAGTGACTGAAAATGGAAATTATATGAGAGTTACTAATGTAGCATTGCAACAACTTTTTCAGAATGTTTTGAGGTGGGGAGATAGTGAATCTTAAATTTCAGTAACAGGGGGTTTTAGTTTATCTACAGTTATTGTTTTAAAAATGTAAAATAACATAAATAAAATCAAGTGTCAGGTTCATAAACCTTGTTAATTTGTTCACAACCTACTTTATGTCACGAAATGAACATGCAGGGTTTTTTTTAGTGGAAGTATTCATATAAATCTAAACAATGAATTTCACAGGAAATTTAGTTGAATTCATATGATGATCATGGGTTGATTTTGCATGGTGGGCCCATATTTTGGCCGTCCATTTATAACTATAGCATTTTTGATTAGTTGTTAGTGTTCAATGAAATCAGTTTTCTCCATATTTTTTAATTCAACCACTCTGCTGAGATAAATTGTCACTGTGCAAGTGAGTTATTTTTGAGCTAACTCAGCCATTTCAGCTACAAGAGCTGATTAGGATGTTATTTGAACATTGGTCAGACAAGACCACCTGAAACTTTCTGGAGAAAGACATTAATTCTGATGAAAATCAAGTTTCTCAGATCCTAAATCAACTTTGGGTAGAAACATTTAGAACAGTATTTGGGTATGTGCATAGCAGAGGCTGAAATCTTTATCTTAGACAAAAAAAGAGTGGAAATCTGAACTAGAAACCCTCTTATTTCAGGTGAGGAGCTTTGTTCACTGAAGTATTGCCTGATCATGATGATAGCAACATTATTTTTCTACTGTTCCTTCAGTGTTCTCTCATACTTTCTCAGTTTATGCACAAGTATTTTCTCAAGTTCCTGGTATACTAGTTTTCTCAGTTGTGTTTACTTAAATAAAGATTGTTCTTTTTTTTTTCCTAACAAAAGGAAAGTACTTTTCATGCATGCCTGTTGTTGTATTTCTTATAAATATGGGTTGCCATTTTCTAGTAGCTATAATGATAGAACCTGCTCTATAATTTAAAGAAAAAAGATTCCAACAAAACTTAACTTTTTTTTTTTTTCATTTGAGAAGTTTACAGTGTCCAAATTTCAAAAAATAGAAATTCAGTTTTGGTCCTGTTCAAAGATACAATTACTATTAAGACTTGAAATGTTCAACTTCAAGTGTCTTGACCTTTGGTTAAGTCTGAGTTGGAACTAAATTCTTTGCCCCATAAAGTCAAAAGTTATTTTTCTGCTGAAACTTAATTGTATTTTAGAGAATCTACTGTAAACCAAGTAATGTGGTGATAATACAAATACAACTGCTTATGCATTGTACTCTGAGTGTTTTACATTTACATATATGAAAGGGTTGCTATTTCTTTCAGGAAAGATTTGTCTGTTTCTCTTATAACAGGCAATAAAATAAGAATATTGATTCACTGATTCAAGTTTTCCCTTACAGACTTAAATGTGTTTCATGTACAGCTCTGACTAGAGTTACTCAATTGTTGATAAAATATTGGTGAAAATGATTCTAAAGTATTTTTTTTATGTTATTATGACTGTTTTTTACAGGACACCAGTATATTAGCATCATTTAAAATAATTCCTGGTGCAGTTGTTCATCTGGATAATTGCCAAATTATCCCTTTCTCTTAATAATTAAGGGGTTAGATTCAACAGTATTCATTCCTTAGACTGGGCCCCAGGATATTTACTGTACTTCGGTTTAGCAGATCAAAGTCCCTCTTTTAGGAACTCTGACCAAATATTCTATAGCAACTTCACAGACTTTCTGAAACACAAGTATAGCTAATTAAAAGACCTTCAAGGAGAATTCTAAAATCTCATATCTAGTTTACCCAAACCTCCCCACTCTGTAATGTTTGCCTGCACAAATCTAACTTTTTCAGATACTCCAGAAAAGCCTTTTGGCAACTGTCTTACTGAGTAGTTCTCAAGAATTAACTTCTCCAGAGAAAGAGTGTCACCTGTTATCCCCTGAGAGTTCCTTCATTCCTGAGCATATGGCACTGTCAAAATCGCTTCTGTTAGCTCCAAAGGGTGCCAAAACAGACATTATGGAGTCACTGCCAGTGCCATTTCCTTATGTACTTGCCACTGTGTAGCCCATCACAGGGCTTTCTGTTTGTTTTTCTGAGTCCTGCTGATGTGACCCCCTGTAGACACACAAGAGAACACAGTTTAACCAGAGCAGTCGTGAATTAATTAGCAGTTTGATGTAAAGAGTTTTGCAACTTTCACATGTTTGTTTAAAGGTATTTCTTTTCTGTATCTTAAATGTCTCAATGTTTATAAATGTCCAACATCACACTGTAGATAGGGTCTCTGACAGCAGCCAATTTTTGATTCTCTGAAGTTAGAACTTCAGCCTGAGCATTCCAATATTTGATATGGAGAAGAGATGTGGACTTGGTAAGGGCCTGATTCCAAAAACTATATATGAAATTTAACTTCTTTCTAGTAGTTATCTTTGATCAGAGCTCTATAGCAGTGGAACAGAAACTTAGGCACTATCATTCAGTATCAGGCTGTAGCAATTTTTTTTTCTTTTTTTTCCCCCTGTGCCTCTATCAAAGGAATACAGCAAATCCTTTATGATGGAATAACTATGAAGGGTTATAAGATACTGTCCTGGTTTCAGCAAGGATAGAGTTAATTTTCTTCCTAGTAGCTAGCATAGTGCTGTGTTTTGGATTTAGTAGGAGAAGAATGCTGATAACACTGATGTTTTAGTTGTTGCTAAGTAGTGCTTACACTAGTCAAGGACTTTTTCAGCTTCCCATGCTCTGCCAGATGCACAAGAAGCTGGGAGGGGGCACAGCCAGGACAGCTGACCCAAACTGACCAAAGGGCTATTCCATACCATATGATGTCATGCTCAGTATGTAAACTTGGGGGAGTTGGCCGGGGGGCAGCGATCGCTGCTCGGGGACTGGCTGGGTGATGGTTGGCGGGTGGTGAGCTGTTGTATCACTTGTTTTTCCTGGGTTTTGTTTCTTTCTCTCATTAGCCTTTTCACTGCAATTTTTATTACTATTATTATTATTATTATTTTATTTCAATTATTAAACTGTTCTTATCTCAACCCACGAGTTTCTTCATTGAAGAATGTTGGAAAAGTTGACATTCTTTTTCCTAACAGCAAGCTAGTGTTAGACTTCAAGAGATATCCTGGCAAGAAGCTGTCATGTCAATCCGTACTGTATGTGAAAGGTGAAGATGGGACTCAATAGGGGAAATTTGGTAATCAATGACAAGTCAAATACATAACAAAAATCAACTAATTCCTAATGACACAAATTTATTTCCTGCCAGCTCATCTCTGGATTCATCCTGGATCAACTTCATTCATCTCTAACAGAGCTATCACAGTTCAGAAATAAAAAGAAAATTGCATAAATGATGTGTCTAGTGAAATATGCAGGCCACAGGATCAGTCATGTAGTGACAGTTAGCTTTGAAATATGCATTCAGTTGAATACCATCTGTTTTGAATGCTTTAAGTTGTGTTAAATTTATGAAGTTTTTCTGGTAAAATCACTTAAGTGTGTGCAAAATATTCACGGAAATCAAGGTTTTGGGATTACCATTAAAATACAGGTAACTCCAATCATTGTAAGAAGGACTCACAACAGGAAATGGGCCATTTTCCATACACTGGCATAGACAATAGCCACTTCAAATACAGCACATAAATGACAAGGGTGGTTTTGTAGTTACTGGGACAACAAAATTGAAGTTACAAATTCAGACAATGAAGTTAGTTTAATTCATAATAGTAAGATTTTTATTCTTTGTAATTGAGGTCACACGAGTAGAAGCCACTTTTAGAAATTGTGACATGCTATGTTGAAGGGCATGGGATCCACAATCAGTTCTTGCTCAGCTACTGCGGTCTTTTTCTGAGGCTGTTCATATACTAAAGCTTATGCTGATTGACATAAATAAAGATGGTTTTTATTGGTTATGAAAAGTCCATGACATGAAATGTGAATTATGAAAAACAATATTTTGAAATTAAATTCAAGCTCTAGTGCCTATGAATGTTAAAAAATGTTTGTTTTAACATTTAAATTCTGTTATTAACCATGTGCTTTAATCTATTTGAAAGTGAATTTAGGATTAAGTTGCTTTCAGTTCAGTCTAACATCATCTTCTATAAACTACATCCTGAAGTTGCACATTTTTGTTTGTAACTGTTCAGTTTCCAAACATTCATTCTACAAGCTTAGTTTTAATCCAAAGAAATAATAATGTAAATTTAACCTGAATGAAATCATAAGGGATATGCTACAATTTTAAATCAGTTTGGTAAGAGAGTATTCAAAGTACTTGATCTCAGAGATATGTTTGGTTTTGACAATTATATGCACATAATTATCTGAACAGCTAGCAGAAAAGGAAAAAATGTACCTATTCTTCACATGAAAATTTTATAGCTTGTCCTGTAATGTTATTAATGGAGAAATCTGACCATAAATACTGATGAGAGAAATGCTCTTTCATATTGTTTCACTTTGATAATTAAGAGAAGATGTTGTTCTTAGCAAAATAGTGTAAATATTATTTTTATGTGAATAAAAGCAAATGGGTATTTGTACTTCCCAACAAATAATTGTCTGTCCCTCTTCTAATTAATTCTTAGACTTCATGTGGATTCAAGAGATTTTTGAACATTGTTTCAATGCTTTCTGACAATTTTACTATGAGGACATTCCCCATAGTAGATTTTTTGTTTGTGTTTTCTTGAATATGTGTGTTTAGCAAATTTATCTTATGGGTTAATATTTCTTTTGGATACCAGAAGTGTCAGTCATATACATTTTCAGATAAGCGATGAAGAAATAAAGCTTTTATTTTTATTATATCAATGATTTCATAACAAATATGTCATTAGATTGTAATGTTTTTGAGACTATTAAAAATTATATCCTGTTCACCCTTGTTAAGGGTCTACCTTGGACATAAACATAGATGGTTTCTATGTAAATAATGTCAAATAATGCCAAAGAAAGAAGTTAAATAACACCTGTGAAGTACAGTCAACCTGTAAAACATGTTATGCAAAACTGGCTCTCAATGCACTGGGATCCCTGGTCCAATTTAATAAGTGCAAACCCATCAGACCTCCTGCACATGTTAGCAGAGTATCTCAGACATCTTTCAATTCAGTATTTTGATCAGCAAGATAATTTTGAGACAGTAATATATAATCACAAGTCTAACGGGGGAAAAAAAAAAGAAAAAGCAATGCCTGAATTGTCAAAGCATTTAATCTTTAAGGAGTTTAAGTGGAAAATTCTTTTTTATTTTTTTCTTTTGTTTGCATTTGCTCCTTTTAAACTTTTCAGTGTAACTAACATTGAGCTCTGATTGCAAAATTTTACTGGTACCAGTCTTTCCTATCAGATTTTTTCTTACTGAATTTTACCAAAAACCAATTATTTCTTCCTTCCTCCATTTTCTTCCAGTTCTTTCCCACTTTGCATGGTCCATGTAAAATAGCCTAACATTAAAGGAAATCATGAAAACGAAGAGTTCTTTTGACTATCAGTGGTAACTGCTGAGACAAGCTTTTTCTGTCTACACATTTTCTCATGTTTAAGACCATAGGAACTGTGAGAAAGATTGTCCTCCCACCGCCTGTTCAGCTGTCTACTCTCTGTTAAGAGGTAGAACTGGTACCATGTAGTTGGCTAGAAATAAAATTTAAGGACAATGATGGATCATCCCGGCTCTCCAGTTTTCCACCTGTTCCTTCCAACAACATGAGGCTGCAGATTGCTCAGAGTAATACATTTTTTTTATATAGTACATACTTCATATAGTATACGAAGACCAAAATTAAGCTGTGCAGTTGTAACTTTCCACTCTTGCAGCACGTGACCTGGCAATGTATGCTTGCAGCCAAGAAAGACAACCATATCCTGGGCTGCATCAAAAGAAGCGTGACCAGCAGGTCGAGGGAGGTTGAGACTGGAGTACTGCATTCAGCTCTGGGGCCCCCAATGTAAGAAGGACATGGACCTGTTGGAGCAAGTCCAGAGGAGGGCCATGAAGATGTTCAGAAGGCTGGAGCACCTCTCCTGTGAAAACAGGCTGAGAGAGTTGGGGTTGTTCAGCCTTGAGAAGAGAAGGCTTCGGGAAGACGTTATTGTGGCCCTTCAGTATATAAAGGGGGCTTGTGAGAAAGATGGAGAGAAACATTTTACCAAGGCTTGTAGTGACAGGACAAGGGACAATGGTTTTAAACTGAAAGTGCAGCTTTAGATTAGATATAAGGAAGAAATTCTTCACTCTGAGGGTGGAGAGGCACTGGAACAGGTTGCCCAGAGAAGTTGTGGATGCCCCATCCCTGGAAGTGTTCAAGGCCAGGTTGCATGGGGCTTTGAGCAACCTGGTCTAGTGGAAGGTGTCCCTGCCCACAGCAGGGGGTTGGAACTATATGATCTTTAAGGTCCCTTCCAACCCAAACCATTTTATTATTCTATGTTTCTATATCATACATCCAATATCAGAAAGTCTATTGTGTTTTTTTCCTATAGTTTGGCTACTTTCAAGACAACAGGACATGGTTATGGACTGACAGTTAATGATTTTTTATGAAGAAGTGATGTCTATGGTCCTTACTGCCTCTAAAATCATTGAGTAGATAATAAAATTTGAAACGCTTACACTACAACAAAAGTAGAAGTGTCCTTTCTTGTGGATTCTCCAGTTTTATATTTACCTTTCTTCTTAATTTCCCAGTTTCATGTTTAGCTTTTGTTTCTTAATGTGTTTGGTAGTAGAATGAGATAGATAGAATGGGATTTAGCTGTGGTATTAGGGGAAAGAAACGTTTTCCTATTTTCCTTAAGTCAGCAAAGCTGAGTGTGACTGTGCTCATGCTTAACAGGAGTAAGCCTGGATAAAATTGAACTCTCTTAAAGTAATTCCTCTTTTTTTTTTCTTTTTCCATGGTAAGGTTTAACGATGACTCATAAGTAGAAGGCAGTGAGCAAATGGGAAGTGGACAGATAAAGAACGTCTCATATCTCAGCAGAAACTTGCTGATGCGGCATGCTTTGTATCTTCTAGCTACTGAATCTTTATATGTGTTTATACTTGTGAATCATCTTATTTCTACAGCATGCTGTCAACTTTGTCACATGAAATGAAAATGAGGCTAGCATCCATATTGTTTAGTCCCATACAAAATAGTCTATCATATTTATCCTCATACTGAAGGATGCTGAGGAACTGCAGAAAATGTATTTTGATTGTTAAATTGTGGAAGAAGGAATCTCTTTCAGAGTATGTGCATACTATATTTTGGAAGCCTCAGGGTAGAGATACAGCAAATAGAAAAAAACACTAAAAACATAGGGGCCTTCTATCCTAAATAGAATATTT
>VYZW01040126.1:20184-30858 GCA_013401315.1 Balaeniceps rex | reverse complement strand
GGAATATGAATCCTTTAGGGATTACTGGCATAGTTTTTACTGCTATAGTTACATTGCTCTAATTCTCCCTGTAGATGCTTATTTTTAAATAGGTACTGTGAGAGGGAGCTCATACAGTGGTATGGTTACACTAGTATTTTTTTTCCCCATAGATCTTCNAGCCACAGTTCAGCAGTTAAAATGTCTCTGGGAGCTGTTTCTGCCTTCCAACAATATCCAAGCAGGCCTTGTAACTCCATGTACTGTAACTCTATGGACTCCTTCATGCTGTTGTGCTGCTCTGCAGTTGCACTGGACAGGCATTTAAAGAATTATACTACGTATTTCTACCCTTAGTGGTGCAGAGCAGCCTCTTGTTCTCACAGCAGGATAGAGTTGCAGGGGAAAGCAACCTGAGGTTCGGGGAAAGCAACCTGAGGTTCAAGGAAAGCACACTGCAGTTGCAGTCTATGAGGAGATTGACCATGAGTAGACTGGATGCAGCTCTGGATGGATCTCTCTCCTTACCTATACTGAGATTACTTTATACATGGAGGTGGGATGCCCTCCTCCTTCACCTGGAGGAGAACAGCCACACTGTTGAGAAGATGAGTGGTAAGAGAAAGGGATAAGGAGTTCATACCCTAGTCTCTTCCAGCTTTCTGCTTCCCTCCTATCTCTTCCCTAAGTCCATGACATCCCTTGAAGTGTAAGCATGGGAAATTCCCATTGTTGCTATGGTTTCCTTTGTGTGGAAAATAAAGTGGGGTATATAGTTGTATTCATTTAAATGGATGAGGAGATTTGGATGTTGTGGTTGGGTATGTTGTGTTTGGGTACATTGGGTAGCAGTGGCATGCAGTGGAGGTCAATGCAATAAACTGGGGAGAGGAGAAAATTTCCTAAAGCCCTTGTAACACCATGACAGAAAAGCAAACATTTTATGAGAATGCCTGGCTGTGTCATATAGATAGATGAGAAACAGCACTTAAGACGCTTAAGATAGAGGTGCAAGCAAGTCTGACTCAGCGTCTACAAGCTCCAAGTGTACAGTACAGACAGCTCAAAACAGTGGGACCTGGAAACTATTCAGCAGAGTGTGGGTGGTGGGTGCCCAGGGCTCATGCAAAAAGTCTGTGTGTGAGAAGTCTGTGGAGGCAGGTGGAGACCAGCTGTGGGAAAGGGCTAGAACAGCTGGGAGGTAGTCTGATTTAGCAGAATGAATGTTGCACCTCATCGCTACTTATCAGATGGTCTGTGTTATAAGCAGATGGTGTGGCAATGGAGAGAGAGGGGTGGTTAGAAGCAAATGGCCCATATTATATGACAGGGGCTAGAGGGAGTTCCCATTATAGATTTTTGGGTTTGTTAGTTTGTCTGTTTCTTCTAGTGGTTTGGGGGTTTTTTTGAGTCAAAGGAACTGAGGTACAGCAAGAGAATATGTTGGTGCCATGTAGAGCGTGGGAGAGAAACCAGATCTATTTTTAAAACCTGCCTTGGGGTATGGCTGGTGGAATGCTGCTGCAATACTAATGAATATTTTGATGGAAAAGCCCTGAACTAAATGAGGGCAGAGAGGTCAGGCAAGATGTATGTGAGCTAAAGGATCCAATCCTGCTGTGAATCCTCCTTTTGAAATAGTTTGCCTGCATTCTCATGCAGATGGATAAGGTGCTCCAGGTAAAAGATGTTTTGCACAACACTAAGCATGCCGATGTCCAGCCTGTCTCTGGGAGTTTTCTGTTTCAAAATCAGCAGGGCAATCACTGCAATGAGGTGCTACAGGACCACAGGTCCTGATCCAAACACAGGTCTTGTAGTTGTTGTTTGAATGGCTTCAAGTTTCAGGCAGAACCAATCACAGTATGTGTGATTCTTCCCTGATAGGCTAACAGCAGCCTTCAGGACACAGGACTGGAAAACCCTTCATTTGCTGTAGGAATTCTGAAGAGGCCTGTGACTGCAGAGAGGGAAGGAAGGAGTATGTATTTTCAGTGGGTTTACCAGTGTGTCCATTTAAAAAATCCTTGTGCGGCTGGGGTTGTGCAATGTCTTCACGCTAGGTTTGCTTGGCCTTGCTGACATTGTGGGCATGCACCAGTCATGGATAGATGATCTGTATGATGGTCTTTGTACCATCTGTCATAATCCTGCCTGCTATGGACTTTCTGACCCCAAACTGCTTGCATGTTGACTGGGAAAATTCACAGGAATGTTCCTTTCATTTTTATGACAGAGATGCGGGATACCTGAACAGACAAGTTCACACGTACTAACAAAGCATGGTTTCCACAGTAGTCCTTTCCCATTTAACCATAGCTTTTGTGCGCACAAGGGAAAATCTTAATTGTCTAAAGATTACAAATGACAAGATTTTGAAGAAGAGAAGAAAGGGGAGAACTTTTGAGATGGTGCTAGACTAAAAACAATCAGCTTAAAGTATTAGGTAACTAACAAATTCATACAATGTAGGAATGTTGGAATGTAGGAATATTGCCCTCAAAATTTAAGGGCAGTCCAAATGCTGATGAAACATTCCTTACACAAGGTCAGCATGAAGAAGAAACAGTTGTGCATGAGTCTGTTCCCATTGTGGTCTGTTTTGTGGGCAGACCTCAGCAGCACCTGCTTGGCAACAGATAGAAGCTGAAACTGCAGATGTCCTTTACAGACAGTGTCTGGATACCTTCTGAGTAAGCACTTTATTTTTCTATCAAAGTGCAGCCTGATGTTAGTGATGAGGTGTGGGCCTTTCCCCCTCAGCAATAACTCTGTAGATTTTGATTAGCATTTCTAATCAAAATGCTATTCTGCCCAACTTTGAACAGATGTTTTATGTTCTATGTCTACACGCAGCATATGTCAGGTGACGATTTAAGCAGTTAAATGAGATTATGAGGCAAACACTAGAACTCAAAACTAGAAAGTATTCGTTTTTATTAAAAAAGAGAAATGTATTTTGATATCAGGTCTTGTGAAGGATTAAAAAAATATTGTTTCTAATGCAGTTTATTCCTGGAAATCAATTGTAGATATCAAATATACGAGCACTTTGTTAATGTGACTGCCTTTTTTTTTTTTAAAAAAAGAGTGATGATTGCTACTGAAAAAGAAATTAACTTTGGTTGTTGCCTTGTAGCTCCCTCTGTTCTATCTGAGATGTCGTCATTGGAATGTTATTATTCAGAATTGAGAAATATTGGAGACCTACTGCCTAAGGCAGTGAGGAAGTAGAATGAAGGCTGTTTAATTGAAAAAGCTAACAATAACGTTGACTAGTCACGTGAAACAGAGGTGCATAATCAGAGGAACTGGGAGAAGGGAATATATTAATTCCTAGTCCTGGGATGAAGTAGAAGCCCCAGACACAGTCACTATATTTTTTTTTTTTTTTAATGGAACCCTATTTTTCACTGTATGGAGAAAGTACGCTAATAGATATGTATAGTGGAACAAATTTCTATTTGAGTCTCCTGCAGAAAAAAACCCACTTTGGTTCTTTTTCTTTGAAAAGTATAAAGTAATAGGTCTTCATGATATATAGTCTCTTCCATCTGTCCTCTAGCCAGTGTGGCTGCTCGATACAACCTGTAGGTGACACTGCGCAGACACAGGAAATCCTGCAAGTATAGACAGGATCCGTCAAGCAACAAACCGTGTCTACAGGTTCTCTTTCTAGAGGATGTGGAAGCAATCACACCCATCAGTATATTGTAATGTGAGTAAACTTACACAGTAAACAATGCACAGCCTCAATCATGGATTAAAATGCAAGTGAAGGCTGAAGCAGCAGGATCAGTTCCTGCAAAATAAAAAGTGTTAAGACGGGCTGGGGGTGTGTCGGGAGGTGTAGCAATCCCCTGAAATTCTGACCAAACTTTCTCTTTAGTGCCACACAGGTGTTTTACACACAGGCACCTTGCTTTTCACTCTGAAAGGTGCTAGCTCATGGTGGCTGGTTCTTAGAATTTTCACCACCCATTCTTTTAATGGCAAGGAAGGACACAGCATCCGAGTACTGTGCCCCAGTGCAATGAGGTGTACTGTGTACAGTACATTGTAAGACTTCTGTGTTTGTTAAATTTTGCCAGGCTAGGTTGGCCTTCTACAACCTCCTGGAGACAGTGTCTTACAAAGCGAAAGGTAGTCAGTAGTCAGCCATCTTGATGCACAGGCTGGACATTAATATTGTGGTTGTCATGGCAACAACACAGTATTTAAAGCAAAAATGCATCTGCAGAATGTGCAAAGACAATACATTTCACAGTTAAAAAAGAATTAATAGAATTCTCAGTAAGAAAAAGGAGAAGTACTTAGTTCAATCTATTAAATTTGGTACCGTGCAGGATTTATGCAAGTCCCAAATACCATATTATAAACCACACATGAACTGGAACAGCTTTAGCTACCACTGAAAATGAAACAATTCTGTGTTATGATAGCATGTAATGGAAACAGGATAGCAGTTTGTAAGCGGTCCACAATTTTCCTCTAAAATATTGCAGTAGTGTTGAAAAGTAGATTATTTGTCCATGGTTAAATATTTGAGATTGATACTCAGTGACATGGTAGATGTGTAAACAAAGATCAGAATGAATGTCTCATCCGCAAACAATCATGAAATTACAGCTTAGTGTAATTTTCAAGAAGTTGAAATTTTCAATTAAAGAATGTCTAAGAGATTAATTCTTCTTGGTTCTTAACTAGTAACCTTGGGAATTTCCAACCAAGTCCTTTTGGAAGTGATTACTCTTTATGAATCCATACTATTAAATATCAGAGAATTTTTCTTTCCCTGATGAAATCTGAACTCCTCAAATTAAAGCAATGAGATGTAGTACATCCGACATAGCTATTAGTGGATGAGGGAAAGGCTGTGGATGTTGTCTGCCTAGACTTTAGTAAAGCCTTTGACACTGTCTCCCACAGCATTCTCCTGGAGAAACTGGCTGCCCATGGCCTGGACAGGCATACTCTGTGCTGGGTTAAAAACTGGCTGGATGGCCGGGCCCAAAGGGTGGTGGTGAATGGAGTTAAATCCAGTTGGAGGCCGGTCACGAGTGGTGTTCCCCAGGGCTAAGTGTTGGGGCTGGTTCTGTTAAACATCTTTATCAATGACCTGGATGAGGGGATCGAGTGTACCCTCAGCAAGTTTGCAGATGACACTAAGCTGGGTGGAAATGTTGATCTGCTTGAGGGTAGGAAGGTTCTGCAGAGGGATCTGGACAGGCTGGACCTATGGGTTGTGACCAATTGTATGAGGTTCAACAAGGCCAAGTGTCGGGTCCTGCACTTGGGCCACAACAACCCCATGCAACGCTACAGGTTTAGGGAAGAGTGGCTGGAAAGCTGTTGGGCGGAGAGGGATCTGGGGGTGTTGGTCGACAGCCAACTGAATATGAGCCAGCAGTGTGCCCAGGTGGCCAAGAAGGCCAATAGCATCCTGGCTTGTATCAGGAATGGTGTGACCAGCAGGACCAGGGAATTCATCCTTCCCCTGTACTCGGCACTGGTGAGGCCGCACCTCAAGTACTGTATTCAGTTTTGGGCCCCTCAGTACAAGAAGGACATTGAGTTGCTGGAGCGTGTCCAGAGAAGGGCAACAAAGCTGGTGAAGGGTCTGGAGCACAAGTCTTATGAGGAGCAGCTGAGGGACCTGGGGTTGTTTAGCCTGGAGAAGAGGAGGCTGAGGGGAGACCTTATCGCTCTCTACAACTACCTGAAAGGAGGTTGTAGTGAGGTGGGTGTTGGTCTCTTCTCCCAGGTAGCAAGTGATAGGACAAGAGGCAATGCCCTCAAGTTGTGCTAGGGGAGGTTTAGATTGGATATTAGGAAAAACTTCTTCACGGAGAGGGTTGTCAAATATTGGAACAGGCTGCCCAGGGAAGTGGTTGAGTCACCATCCCTGGAGGTATTTAAAAGACGGGTAGACGAGGTGCTTAGAGACATGGTTTAGTAGCGGACAGGTACGGTTGGACTCGATGATCTTAAAGGTCTTTTCCAACCAAATGATTCTGTGATTCTATGGTTCTATGATTTAAGTACTCAAGTGTTTAGTTTACCATGCTACAGCTATCAGGACCCAGTTGCTGACTCTTGTATGTTTTTGGTTGCATAAAATTGTTCAGATATTTGTTTTCTAATAAAATATTGCAGGCCAGAGAAGTATCTCTTCTAGTAATATCAATACTTCACTGAGGCTTGACCTTTTTACATTAACAATCTGAAAACAGAAGGAGAGGAAAAAAAAATAAATGGAAGGCTTTGGGGTTTATTATAACTACAGAACAACAGAAAAAAAATAGAGGAAATATTCACAGCCTAGTAGAACAAACTTCAGGGAACCTCTGTATTCTTTAACTTGTACTGATAAAAACATGCATGAGCCATTTAAAAACTTTCTGTTGTTTAAATATAAAGCAGGGGACAACAAAGTCAATTTATTTCCATCGCAGGAATATCACATGATATAATAAATCATTTATGATTCAAGTGGCAGGTCTTAGCAATCCTTTTCATGAGTGGGGACAGTGTAGGCTCTGAATAAGACTGATTTACTGGAAGGAAAAAAAGGAAGGGGAAAAAACCCAACAAACCTCAAAGCAAAACTGAGATGATACCAGCTGGATACTTTAATAAATTTTAATGCCAGGCTAGGTAAAATGTGTACTATACTGGTCTAATTCAGAAGAAAGATAAACGACTACTTCAAAAATGTAATTATCTCAAAAAATAATTGTTCAAACTGTGACTGTACATATATTTTCATGTAATTCAATTAAACTGTTGAAGCTCTTGATATCGTGCAGGATAATTAAATATTTAATCATCTAAGCAATTACACATAGTACATGGTATATAGACCTTAAAATTTCATAAATTAAGTCACAAAAATTTATTTGAAAACAGATGAAACTATTGCAAAAATATATATATTCTCTTCAATATGAAAAAATCATGCATGTACGTATGTGAGAGACTGACCTAGTATTTAAAATGTCACAGGGTGAAGCCTTCCCAAAAGTATATCTCAG
The DNA here is from genome assembly GCA_013401315.1 of Balaeniceps rex. Taxonomy (NCBI): domain Eukaryota; kingdom Metazoa; phylum Chordata; class Aves; order Pelecaniformes; family Balaenicipitidae; genus Balaeniceps; species Balaeniceps rex. The sequence goes on along the minus strand of VYZW01040126.1, from coordinate 23,845 downwards.
ATAAAATGAGAGCTTGACTATGCTACCCAGCTCTGTGTCATTAGGTGATGTGGGAAAACAAGGAAACACAGATAATTGTTACGGGGAGATGTGCCACATACCTCTGGATTACATCTGCCTTGCTCTAATGTTTTAGGTATGAGTGGGAAAGGAACAAAGCATCACAGTTTTACATCCCTGTAACACAAGTGACCCCGGAAACTGTGCTAATTGGTTCTAGATATAGTGAAATTCAAAGGGATTAGCCTGGGGTGATTTAACCAGCAAGGCCACTGGCAGTTTGTGAGACCATCTGAGTCAGAAAGCAAGAAATAGTGAACAAACTAGCCTCTCAGGAGAGGATACATCCACAAACATCTGAAGACATGCAGAAGGCTAAGCCCAAGGTGGAACTGCTGTACATAGAGGCCTGGCCACCTGCTAGGACTCAAGCACCTCAGGCAGCTGCAAGGACTTTCCTCTTCCACCACACCCATGATGCTGTTCACAGCTGGACCGGAGACCTTAAAGTGTGCACGTGCTTTGTACAGTGTGTGTGTGTGTGCATGTGTGTGTATGTGTTAAGTTGCTATTCACCCACTATACCTGTCCAACTTAGTAAATAAAGCTTGGATTTTATGTTATTGAGTGGTGTGGCTCTGTTTTTGTGGCTATCTCACCCTAAATTCCACCTTGATGTAAAGTTATCCAAACACTATGGTAAAGCCATAGTACATCAGGGAATCATGGGTGTATGCTGTGCTCCCTTAGAGTATGATTTGAGTTTCACCATAGCCAAGTAAAAGAAACAGAAGAATTTTGTATATAATTGCATATAATTGTGGCAGAAATCCATGAGGGAAGGCTGAGTTTTTTTCAAGGTTCCTCAGAGTTTTTAGTCCTTGAGGCTCAGGGTCTTTTTTATCTACTTAGATTTTTAACAAACCTCTTTTTTTTTTCAGTTGATACTTGATAACTTTGGTTGAGGAAAAAATTACAAAATGGGTTTTGCTGGTGTGATCTGAAGCCCCATATGTCATGATCAATCTGTTTTCTCTACGGGTATCTGATAGGCTCCATACCATTATTGTATCTGTTAATTTAAAACATTTTCAAGGCAAACATTGAAAGAAGAGAAAACATTGCTTTAAAAAGTTGTAATTAAGTGTTAGTCTCATGGGTTTTGTTCGATTGTTTGAATTCATAAACCATTCATTACTTCTACTATCAGTGCTGGTAATAGAATTATGAACCTAAACCTTCTTATCCTGCTTTCCAGTTGCTAAAATGTTCCATAATTATTGTTGATTCTCTTAATAATAGTGTAACCTAACTATTAAGCCAAAATAAATTGACAATGGCAGTGTATTTAATCTATATGAAACAGGAGCTTAAAAAGAACAAAAGAACAGAAAAGTAGAGAAATGCTCTCATTCTATGTAATCTTTTCCATGCCAACTCAAAATTAAGATTGTGTAGTGAAATCAAACTGCACAGTCCAAAAAATCAGATAAAGACCTCTGGATTAAACTACATGAGGGCAAGCAACAGAGTAATAAGCATTAAATATGACCTACAGGGGTCTTACAATATCTGTGAGAATAAAGTAGCATAATCAGAGCTGGCATTCTGTCCTTGTGATCCGTCCTACTGCTCACGTGTTTCTAGCTCTCTCCTGCCACAATCTTTGAACCTTTAGGAACAGGTAAAGGGGATCTTTCTAGACCATAAAAAAAACTAGCTAATCAACCAAACAACCAAAAAAAAAAAACCTAAGAATGCGGTCTTGTGGAACTTTCATAGTCTGCCTGGAAGCCATTTATCTGTAAGCAATGCTCCATGCTTGAAATTTTCCCTTTCAAAGGAAATGGATAAATGTGGGGTTTGTGTGCGTGTGTGTGAGCGTGTTTTTCTTGAGCCTTTTATTGTTTCCCATACTTTAGTTCCCTGTTTGTATAACTCATTCAATCTGTGTTATTCTTATAGCATTATAGGTATGTTTAGGATTAAACTATCTGTAAATTCATTGAACTAATTACTCTAATAATCTGGAAAAAAATGGAGATTATGTGTGGGTTGTTTGTTTTTTCTATTTGGAAGTGCTGCACTGTGCTAAGAATGATTTAACTAGATATTCAGAAATTATTTGAAAAAATATCTGGCATCACATCAGCAATGAAAAACTCCATGGAATGTCAGAAACTAAATGCACGTCTAGAGAAGTCCTGGATTTCAATAAAACAGACAACTAAGAATTCAAGTCTTGAAATTATTACTCATGTAGATATATGTGGCTTTGTGTGAATCCAAAAAGGTACAAGATATGTACATAAAGAAATAGCAAGGTGCTGTGAGGAATTTGTTGCTCTTAAAACATGCACATAGGACCTATTCTTGTATAATACCATCACGTGCAATTCTGAATCATAGCAAGGTCATGTAGCACTAGAAATTTTGTCTTTTCAGCATCAGGTCATGACTAAAGTTATCATCTTGCAATGATGTAGCAAAGCTCATGTTGGAAGACATTATTAATGTAGCTTCCTGGGATTGGGTCCAACAAGGACAACAGTGCTGGGTATAGAATAAAGGAAGAGGAGAGCTTTACACTGATTTTTAGCATAGACTTAACAATTGCATTTATTGTTTTGCACCAGGAGGTGCTGCTTCTTATTGGATCCCAACAAGAAAGGCACACATTAATATTTCAGAAAAGGTGATAGTAAGTTATAAAATATTACATCCCCGATGATAGAAACCTGGGATGACACATCACACAGACCTCTCTGGTCAGGGAATGGCACGCTGCGCAAAATTCCTGTTCATAGTGAGATTTGCTGCTACTGAGGTCTTTAGAGTTTTTTAGGATTTTCTTCAAGATGATGTTTTTATGAAACCATGTTCCTTCATTTCAGGTTAAAGACAAGGACATGCCAGTGGCATCATCACTGATGCCACTTGGGAACCAGCTATAGGATCTTCCATTATGATTGTCTAGCTGAGTTTATCTGACACCAAAGGATATGTGTAGCACAGCACAGTCCTTGAGGCCAAGTAAAATATATAGCAGCACAGCACAGCACAGGCCTGCACCCACGCAGGCCAACTGTTAGTGGAGCGCTAACTCCTCAATATACAATAATCTCCCTGTCAGGACCACTACAGTTATTAAGAATACTTGGGCAATATTTGGTGGCTATTTTACCTTTGTCTTACCTGACCTCCATACAGGAGCTCTGGTAGCCCCAAAAGCACCCCTGAAACTGTATCAGACCTCTAGCTTACATTCTTTGAAAGGTATTCTAGGCAAAGGACTTGAGTCCGAATATTTTGTCTAATATGCTGCAGTAGGCTATACAAAGAGCTTAATGGTAACATGTAATGAATAGGGATACTACTGGTGAGTTCTAAAAGCTGTCTTGCATAACTAATTACCAAAACCAACTCCTCTGCTGCCTGCTACATGGTATGATAACATGTCATGAAATATATATCTGAAACTTGGAAAAGAACATTTTGAAAAAACTCTTTTGCAAAATTTTGTTTTTGAAGCTTTTTAGAGAAAATGTGTGTCAAAATTAGAATAATGAAACAGTTCATTCTGAAGTTTTGCAAGAAGTAACTTTTGAGACTTTCACTAGGATTGGCCTTTTTAAAAAATTTAATTTTTAAGATTGGCAGT
>VYZW01040126.1:2751-15981 GCA_013401315.1 Balaeniceps rex | reverse complement strand
TGATGCCATGAAAAGCCAAAAATCAGAACTAAATTCTCTATGCACAGAGGCCAAAAATAATATCCACAGATAGCAAAAAAAGCTATGAAGTAAGAACCAACTCAAAATGTCCTTTAGCTTGATGGTTAGTAATACTTAGATATGAACTAATAATGATTCTTGTATTGGACTGTCAGTTGTACTAACAATAAAGTCTTGGCTGTATATAAGGTATATTTCTTTTCTGCCTTTAAGATTTTGAGGGTAACACAGTTCATAAATTGCTGAACCTCCACTAAGATGATGGGGTGATGCATATGTGTAACCTTGCTCCAAAACTTCAGAAAATATAAGCCACTCTTGAATTAGGCATAGCTCTTGCCTAATTCTTAACTTTTAACTTCGAAAAAATCCTAGTCATGGTGTTCTCCTAGCACTTCTGGAACAGAAATTTGAGACTTTGTGACATTCTTCAGAAAAAAATAGTAAAGAAATTGGATGGTCAAAACATGTTCTACTGCACAAAGATTCATTTCATCCACTTATTATACGGTAAATAGATTCAGATGTTTTTGTATTACTGCCTCTACACCTATTGCTATTGCACTTTTGGTTAATTTGATAAATAAATAGTAATATCTGAGACAAGATGTGTTCTCTGGAAAATGCATATAAGTGTGTATTATAAGATCTATGCATGCACTTTTATTGTATTTTTAAAAATATATTTAACTTTAGTGGAAAGATTATTTCATGTAAAACCTTGTGCATAAAAGTTGTAACCTGGTGTTAAGAATGGTTTTATCAATGATAAATGTTCTTACTATACCAGGAATATACATTTTCAGTGTTTGCAGTTGCAGTTTTTTATTCTTTATATAGTTTGTTTCTGAGTGGTTATGGGGCTGCTATTTTGTTTGAGAGTTTACACAACACTTTATATTGCTTAACAGACAATTTATCTATATGATGCTGTTTATACAGATAAAAAAATGGTTTCAAACCTACTTGCAAAGACCTCTGCATAGATTTGTGGTTACATGATGTGGTTTCTTAAACTTTTAACAATCCCTACTTACAATGTAAAATCCCGAGTTCTGTGTTTAAGCAAAACCTTCTACAGATACTTCAGAAATATTTTAGGAAATTCTACAGTTTACAATTTAATTGCTAGTTTGCAAGAATCTGCCAGACAACAGAGCTGCGATGCTATGGCTGAGTATTGATTCATTTGAAAAGTAATATAAGAGAGAGAAACACTTATTGTTTTGTTGCTAATATGTCTGATAGTCTCAAGTGTTCAAGTTTATCACCCTGAGAAGTAAAAATTTTTTTAAATGTCATTCATATAGCATTTGTAGATTGTGTCAGAGCAAGGCTTTTTATATGAATTAATTCTTCTATCCATTGGCTAATACAACTGAGAAAAAAAAATTTAAAGTAAGGAAGGCAATAAAAATGCAGGGATAGGGATTTTTTATCACTATAGATTATTCCCAAAGCAGAAATTGTATTAGTTTAAGTGATGAAAACAGCTATCTTGCAACTGAAGTTCTCCAGCTTCACCAAAAATCTCTCCTGTAGTCTGGTTGCGTTTTTATTTTTCTTTTTAAACTCTTACAGAATGGTTACTATTTACCTTTTCCACAATGGAGCTTGGGGATAATTTGCTCCTCTTTTTCTTTATCTATTTTAAAGAGATTTTTCCAAAGTTACAAGCATTTTTCCAGGTGAGACTTCATCAGGCCCAAAGTGGGGGAAGAATGTTTGTGCCTAAGCACTTTTTTATCTTCATGCTTTAATATTCCAAGATTTTTTTTGTCCTGAGTGAGTTTGGAGTCCTGACTAAGTGTGGAACCTTACATTTATCCCTACATAGTTTGAGCTGCTTTTTTGGACCAGTTCTCCAGCTCTTCCTGTCCTGCCTTTCTGAACTCTGGTTCTGTCCTTGGTGAAGGGGATGATCTGTTGAGCTGTAGAAACCTGGCTTTTTTTAAGCAGAAGAGCAGTTTCTGGGTACTAAATTTAATAGAACAGATCTATTATAAATCTAGTCTGTCTTTTCATGATTTATAGCCTGAAAGAATAAACATTCAATAATTTAAGCACCAGTACCTGTAGGAATCACCATATGTTACACCTGAGAATCTTGCTGATTTCTGCTTTCATAAATCTTTGGCTAAGTTGATGCCTATTGTATGTTTTTCCTCATCTGTGGGTACATGGTTAAAACGAGTTCCCCAGTTAGGAACTCGTTCACAAACTAGTCCTAGTTTGCTTCTAATGTTTGTCATTTGTGAAGACTTCCTAGGTAATATGAGCAACTATTTCGCACACAAACTTATCATGTTCAAATTGATTTTGTTTTTTGGAATTTTTCAGATTTTGGACACCTAAAAGCTGGGGTAATTTTATTTCTGATCTATATTTAGGTGACAGAAAAAAATTAAACAGGAATATAAGGGCACCTGACCAGCAATGAATCTTGGCCTGGATCTTATGCTGATCATTTTCCTGTATAGCAAGCAGTGTGTGTGTGACAGTGCTCACACACAAAACTGACTTGTGGGTTTTACTGATTTTACCTTATGTGGTGGTATGCTTGATAAATAGTTAATATTTTATTGGTTTATTGACTGTTAGCTTTTTTTTAATATATAACTTTAGTATACTAACTTGTTAAAAGCATTCATTCTCTGTAGCATAAAATAGTTCTCAGATGTTCATTAAAGAAGGATAGAGGCAATACAATTGTTGACCTCTTTTTCTTTGCCTAGGGATGTTTTTGAAATGCTGATGTCTAAATACTAGTATTTGCCTTTCTTTGAGAACTATGGTGACTATTCGGTCTCCTAACTCTGAGAACTTCCTAAAGCAGCAGTATTTTTATTTTCATTGAACTTCTGTCACATCCTATTGAGAAGGTTAACTGTGATTACTGCCTTTCAGGGGAATTACACAAGTGAGAATCTACTTCATTCATTCTGCTATTTTCTTGCTAACATTTGTGCATCTGAGTGCTGAATTGAGTACAGCTGCATCAAAACTAGAGTGAAGAAATTAGATTTCTGGAAGATACAGTTGCACAGACAGAAATAAGTGGTAACATTTTACCTGAAGAAAATGAACCAAATGTGAAATATTTACTTGTGAACTTTAAAAGTTCCAGATGACCAAAGGTTATTTACAAGAAACATAAATAGCTCAATGGTTGAAACTAAAGCAAGAAAAATACTGAATTGCCTGTGTAGTATTTATTTTAAGTAAGGTAATTTTTTACCTAGTCTTGCAACAAAATCTTCTTTCTTTCATTGTGAGAATAACCATGAGAAATACACCATAAACATTTGGAGCAATACTGTCTTTAAATATATGACCCAGTTACTCTGATAATACGGCACTACAGTGGAATGGCATGATAAGGAAATCAGTGAAGTAAAACTCAACCCAGGGTATTTATTTACAAAGTCTTTAAGCAAGTGGATTTTACACATTCACACTCTCTTGTTCACATACTCTGGCTAGGATCGCTTATGTGCAATATGAAAAGCATGCTATTAAGTCCTCATCAGTTCTTCTTGACAAAAAAGTGTCTTGACAATTCTTTTGCAACCGTTAGGAATCACCATATGTTACACCTGAGAATCTTGCTGATTTCTGCTTTCATAAATCTTTGGCTAAGTTGATGCCTATTGTATGTTTTTCCTCATCTGTGGGTACATGGTTAAAAAATGTTTCTGTAGTCTGTTCTTCTTTTGAGCAAACAGGAAAAAAAGAATGGTGCGTACCATATGTGACAACCTAGTTGCCATCTTCCTTGTGTGAGGGTAGTGGTCTTCAGCTGGGAAGTCATCTGTGCTGTGACCTTTTCAGAGAGCAGGCCTTTTCATCTTGACATAAGCAACATCTTCCTCAGTGCTACCTGTGAGAACAGTGCCTGGGGAAGGGTGCTTTTTCCTTCCCAGTGCAGGGCACCTCTTTAAACCTTTTTCTGCTGCTCCTCCTGATGCTTACACACATGTATTTCATTCATTCTGTATCCGTACAAACATTACTATTTCTGTTATAAATTTGTGCAACATAAATGTGCAAATATTTACATTATCTGAGGATTTGGTGCCATAAAACTTCAGAATGAACTAGAAGTCTAAGTCTGCAGTTTCAATTATTGGTATTTGGTGGTGTCGTGGTTTAGCCCCAGTTGGCAACTGAAAAGTAACTCTAACTAAGGAAGAAAAGTAACTCTAACCCAGCTGAAACCAGGACAGGTGGTATCTTTTAGCCCATCCTAAGGGCTCATCAAAATCTAAGTTTGAATAATGATATACAGGAAGAACACTATTAAGAGTGGGCATATTTGTGAAGAACAAGCGATCTCTTCAGCTTGAGGCTTCAGTTAGAACTTCCTTGAGTCTTCTTGGTGCTTACAGGTGCTCTGTGTCAAGGAAGTAGATAACAATGCTGTAAGGAAAGGGGGACCATGAGAAAGACATGGACCTGTTAAGAAAGACACGAATCTGTTGGAGTGGGTCCAGAGGAGGGCTACAAAAATGATCAGTGAGATGGAACACCTCTCCTATGAGGAAAGGCTGAGAGAGTTGGGGTTGTTTAGCCTGGAGAAGAGAAGGCTCTGGGAGGAACCTGTTGCAGCCTTTCAACACTTAAAGGGGGCTTATAAGAAAGATGGGGACAGACTTCTTAATAGGCCTGTAGCAATAGGACAAGGGGTAACAGTTTTGCTATAATTTCATAGTTTAAAGTAACAAAATACAGGTTTTGGATAATATTGTATAATATTTGCATTCTGATTATTCATTCAGATTCTCTTATTAATGTCTTATATGCATTTCCACTGAAAAAAACATTATTATAATCTTTAGGACCTGGAAAATATGCTCCTACCTTTTAATTTGGCAAAACATGCTCACTTAAGTTTCCATCATTTACATTGTATTTCATTTGGCTGTCCACAGGAGGCCAGCTGTATCAAGCCACTGGGCATCTTAACAGTAAGGTTAATTTTTACTTGCTTTTACATATTTATTTTTTTATATGTATATATACACACACATGAATATGGTGTAGATCTTGACAATTCAACACAGTTCAGCAACGACAGCAATAGTTGTTTTACAGATTCGCAAAGCAATGTAATCTCTGTAGTGCAATGTGATGTAACTTTATATATATTCATAGGATTAATTATATCTACCACAACAGAGATCGGTGTTGCTGTATTGATCCCCTAGTTGACAGCTAAAGTTAATGTCGTGGTTTAGCTCCAGTCGGCACCTAAGCACCACACAGCTGCTCGCTTCCCCTCCCCCTCCCTGGTGGGATGGGGGAGAGAATCGGAAGGGCAAAAGAAAACTCGCGGGTTGAGATAAGAACAGTTTAATAATTGAAATAAAATAATAATAATGATAGTAATAAAATTGCAATGAAAAGGAGAACAAGAGAGAGAGAGACAAAACCCAGGGAAAAAAACAAATGATACAACCGCTCACCACCCACCGACCGACACCCAGCCAGTCCCCGAGCAGCGATCGCTCCCCCGGGCCAGCTCCCCCCAGTTTATATACTGAGCATGACGTCATATGGTATGGAATAGCCCTTTGGCCAGTTTGGATCAACTATCTTGGCTGTGCCCCCTCCCAGTTTCTCGTGCACCTGGCAGAGCATGGGAAGCTGAAAAAGAAAGTCCTTGACTAGCCTAAGCACTACTTAGCAACAACCAAAACATCAGTGTGTTATCAGCATTCTTCTTACACTAAATCCAAAACACAGCACTATGCTAGCTACTAGGAAGAAAATTAACTCTCTCCCAGCTGAAACCAGGATAGTTAACCACTCAAATAATCCCAAAATCTAAGAGTCATAATTATTGACAGTCTGCTGAGAAAGGTATGGGATAGGCTGGTATGTTGGTTTGGGCTGGTTTTTCAGGGAGTCTTCTCATGGTGCCTGTTACATGGTGGCTGCTAAGTACTTTCTCACTGTCAACACACCATCTAAACAGATTATCTTCATAATCAAATTATATAGCAGTTGAAATGTGGAGAGAGGAAGAAAATTGTCACATGAAGATAAAGGTTTAGGGTTTCTTTTAGGCAATGTTTCTAGGCCTGGAATAAGCTCTTTCACTGAATTTAGCCAACTTAACTAATATATTTGGAGAATCTCTTGGAAATTATATACATTAAAAATCTTTCACTGTTCCCCCAAACCAACATACCAAGCCCTCAGAAAACATCTTCAGACAGCAACTTATGTGGGAACTTTAATATTCAAGCCTGAATATGATTTGCTGCAGGGAAATCTAAGAAAGGAAATGAAATGGGCTGTTTTAACAGGTTTTTGAAGTAGTGCAGCCAAAATTATTCTCTACATTCTAGATTTAATAGAGTGTAATAGAATGGATGACAAAACCAAAATCCATGGTTCATAAGTTGCTCATGGTGTCTGAGCTGACTCATTGACAACCTACAATACAAATTTACTTAAGATTTCACATCAAATGAAACATGGGGGAACGCTTTTTTGACTGTAAATTTTGAGCAAAACCATACTTTCTTCAATAAACCATGGTTATGCAGACCTTGAGAAACCTTTCAAAACTCTGTGTTTATGTGATCAAACACATCGATGTGGCTATTGACTGCTGCATTCAATTAACGAAAATTTAGCACGTAAGCATTGCTGTCAGAATCCTGCTACTATTAATGGTGTTTCTCTGCACAGCAGGAAACTTATGTGCTGTTGGCTTCCAGACTGACTCAGTGTTGACCATGTTTCTGGCTTTGATGTAAAAAACAGTCTATAATTTGGGGCAGTTAAAAATTGGACATGTTTGGCTGAGATCATAAGAAATGATTGAGACCTTGGTTAAAAGCATTGCAGTATGGAGAGAGGCCCTTGTAAGAAAGCAGGCACCACTCCTGCAGCAAGTAATTGAGCAGGGAGCTAGGATGGTTTTAGTTAGACTCAGGACTGCCATAAAGACTTTGGGCAGAGGGTCAATGGATATAACTTGGCAGGAAGTGACTTGGCAAGGAGTTAGGAGTTATAGCACTGAACGTCAAACCTGGTACTGCAGGACCAATTTCTCAAGGAATGTAGCTTCAAGGGGAACTTGAGAAGTATTACAGTGAGCTTCTGAAAAGCAGATTACCTGACAGTAAAACTATTAAGCTATACCGATCCAGGGAAGAATCAGTAGTACATTGAGAGCGCACTAGACTTGTGATTACTACATCAGATACAAATGAGATGAAGAACTGGGGACGCTTGCTTGGAATTTATTTTTGCTATAAATGACCAGAGGGTTTCAGTCAGGTGCTGTCAGTGCAGGAACTTGTTGAGTGAGGAAGAGATTGGCAGATTTAGGATAGAGTTTGCATGACATGCCAGTTCCCATCTCATCCTCTACCAGCATCAATACTCTTTGTACTCGCATGCAGTCTTGCTCTATACACCTTACTTTTGTCTCCTCCCCTCAAATTGTTCAGTCTTTCTCCTTTGTAAAAAAATTGGCCTGCTCTTTCAAAGAGCGGATGAACAAACTAATATCATTCTATCCCTCTGCACCAGTAGCTGGAACAGCAGTTCTGACTGGACCTTTTTGGAATAATCTACTCACAATGCTAATAATAATAAACCCAGCAATACATTTTTTTCCTCACAGGTTTGTGGTTTTTTTTTTTTTTGGTATGGTTATACATATAATGTAAGCAGCAGTAAGAGGATTTTAACCTAACATTGTGATAAGCTAAATGGCAGTATTATCAAATTTGAAGTGCGCTTAAATCTTGAAATCTCTTTTTAAAATATCAACCAGGATGCTATGGATGTGTGCTGAGTTACAAATAAATAGCACATAAATCTGCCCTGAGCTGATTAATATTGTTCTCTGTAATACACATACCACAGAACTCTGCTAAGATTTGGAATTTGCAGCCTTTCATGAACTATTTTTCTGAAGCTTCTTTTTTCTCCATGGGTACAATTAATTATTAGGATAATCTAAAGAAAACATACAGGCTTTATTTTCCTAGCCAGATAAATGTGACTTCGAATCTGTCTTATCTAAAATATTTGTGTTATAAACACAAGAAAAATAGTGTAAATAAAACAATTCAATTAAAAGTTTTCAAATAATTTATACCTAAGAGGTACCACTGAATTCTACCACAGAAGAGCTCCTAAACTAGCTATCTTTAAAATCCGATGAAATGTGATTTGTTTATTTGCAAAGCCTAAAACCATGAAGCTTTTATTTTCTACTTTCTTTGTCATTTACAACAGTTTCAAAGATTCTTTGAAATAGATGAGCAGCACTTTACACATACAACTCTTAACATTTTAATAGATTTAGTCCTTCATAACCATTAAATACAGTAGTTCTCCATCCAGGTGTGATCTGGAACTAACCTGGTGATTCTCTTATTTTCCACATTACAGATTGTGATCAGGCAGTCATCAGCATGATCTTTTAGAATTGAATTGCTAGACTGGAATGACTAAAAGACATTATGTTAGCATTTCTTGATAAATAAGTCCCTGCCAGCTAAGTCATCTGTGTATATCTTATGTCTGCCCTCACTGATGTAAAATGCATGATCTTACTCTGCTTTCATTAAATTTCATCACAATTGTATAACCTCCCAAGGAGGGCAAGCTAATATGACTTACATGGATATTTACCAAGAGTACAATATCACAGGTGACATCCACTATTTTGTGAAGCCCCTTTGATTGAGATGTGCCTAAGTGAATAGCTGAAATTTGTGGCCGCTCAAAAAACACTTCACTGGCTTCATCAGACAAAAGTGTCATGCAAATTATTTCCCTATTTAGACCGATTCCAAAATATCCTTACTTTGGTTTTAAATGAAAACTTTTAAAAAAATTGATTATAATTCTTCAGCAATATTAAATTAATCATTTGCAAGGGTTAATTTTTAGAATGGCTAGAAGATTATTGATTTGATATTAGACTTGTAATAGCAAGAGAAGGGATTAAAAATAAAAGCTAGAATATGAAAAGGGTGAGGTTAAGAGTATAGGATTTTTTTGGGTAATAGTTTCATCCATATACATATTTTTTTCAGATTTGTTATAATTTTTCTATTTGCTATTTCTTATATTTTATTGTACTATATAGCATCAAGGCCTTCTCTGTTTCTCTCTCTGGTCCCCCAGGCAAGTAGGCTGGGGGCAGGCAAGTGCCTGGGAGGGGGCACAGCCAGGACAGTTGATCCCAACTGACCAAAGGGATATCCCATACCATATGACAACATGCTCAGCAACAGAAGGTAGGGAAAGAAGGATGAAGTGGGGGGATATTTGGAGTGATGGTGTTCGTCTTCCTGAGTAATCATTATGTATGATGGAACCTTGTTTTCCTGGAAGTGGTTGAACACCTGCATGCGAATGGGAAGTAGTGAATGAATTCCTTGTTTTATTTTGCTTATGCACGCAGCTTTAGCTTTACCTGTTAAACTGTCTTTATCTCAACCCATGAGTTTTCTCACTTTTACCCTTCCAATTCTCTTCCTCATCCTACCAGAGGGGCGTGAGCGAGTGGCTGTGTGGGGCTCAGCTGGCTGCCAGGGCTAAACTACAATGGCCCAATTCAATTCCAGAGAATAAAAAATGAGTAGTACTTCAGGTTCTCACAAATGAGTTTGGCAGAGCTATTTGCACCACTGTTCTTGTTATTGCTGATTCTTGTAGAGTTGGCCATCTCTCACTTGTTATCAGAAAACCTTTTTTTTTTTTAATGTTCTAATAGTTGGGTGGTGTTTTATGTAGTTTAATATTTATGCATGATTATTGGGAAATATACAATTAGTAGGCTTCTAAAATGTTTAAAGAAATTTTACAGAAATGTGAACTGTAAGAATAAAGTGTTGCTGTAAACATTTGCAAATGTGCGTGTATCTGCAACTGTGGGCACAAACCCCAGTAGCTTGGAATGTGGCTAAAAATTACTTGTTCTCTTTGCCCACCATTTAATTCCTTCAGAATTCCAAATAGCTTTCTGAAAATTCTTTAATTCTTCCAGTATCAGCTCTTTTAAAAGAAGCCATAGTAGTTTCTCAAAGCATTTGAAACACTATGCTATGGAAATTTCAAATAAGAACTAAAAAAAGAATAGAGTGTGACCTCATTAACCATCCCATGGCCATCTGCAAATCTAGAACCTGGGAAAAAAAAAGTAGTAATTTAAAATGTGTATATGATTGCTCTAACAACTCAAGCTTAAACCAACCTCCATATTCTCATGAGCTGGTCTTCTTTGGGATTTATTCTAATTGCTTTTTATCAATACATTTTTCTTTCATTTCATTATTCCTGTTATAATTCACAAAGGATATCCCACTCATTAATGAGAATTAGTAAGGCATTATTAAGATCAAATGCCCTTTTTCTTTTTTGCCCTTTTGCTCAAGGGCAACTACTACAGATCTTTCTGATATCCTGGGTAGGAGTAAAAGTAATATATTTCATGGTAAATTATTCTTCAGTGCCAGAATCCCAAAGTCATATGGGGCACTCAGTGACAATCCTGTTCACAATATTACTAAGAGCATTTAACAGCACTCTTTTACTGAAGGATTTCTCTCCTGAAGGTTGAAATGTTTCATTGCTGGAAGCAGCACTACAGCTGGTGTATGAGATGAGAGAGATAACCCTGCTCTCTGTCCTAAAGGCAATTAAATACAGCCCTGAAGGGCACAGCTAACTGAATGTGGATTTTTATTTTGTATGTACAATTTCTGTCAAAACCAACAGGTGTTAATTATACATTACCAAGAGCAGTACTTGGAATGTAGCTTAGTTAATGTTAAATCTACTACTGCTTTCAAGCAGCAAAGAATATTCTGCTGGTTTTTTTCATCCTTGCTAGAGTTTACTGCTTTCATTTGCTCATACTATAAAAAAGTATTTAGGACTATAATATAGAAAGAGTTCTTGGTTTAGACATAAATTCAAATTAAAAGAAATTATTTGGATTCACAAAACCAAAGATCGTTGTTTCTAGAAATTATTTTAGTTGGTACTAAATAGTGATTTGATACTGCTCAATCCAGTATGTTTTGTCTTAACAGCTTCCCAAGAAGTTTAACCATGGAGCTTCCCTGTTTTGGGTTTTGTTTGTGGGTTTTTTTATGTTTTCAGTCCACCTAGTCGTTTTCTTGGCAGTTACCTCGTACCAGCCTGCAGTAGCCTTCCAGGGGCGGAATTCACCTGGCTTTCTGCTATGTGTATGAACATATGCAATCTGCATACAAGTCCAGTAGTTTTGTTTCATCCCAACTTAAATGTCACTCTTTCAAGCAGTTTGGGACCTTCATTCTTTCTGCACACTGACTGTTACAACTTCACATTAATTAAGAGCATAACGTACTCTGCAGATCTCTTTTATATGCTTTTATTTTGCTATCATCAAATTTGAGGGCATCACACAGTGTTTATTGTTCAGTCTGACATCACCTCACACACAGTCATCTATTTTTGAATTTGCAGGTATACCTTTGTCTTCTGTGGTTCGTTGAGCTCCATCTGCCATTAAATTGTCATTGCCTCACGTTGCTATTTCAGTTGAAAAGGACTTGCTAATACAACTTCATATTTAAAATGCACAGTGAATTTCCATTAAGTATAGACTGGTCTTACAGATGAGGGCTTAGATATGCAGAACTAAACTTGCCAGATGAGCCAGTCAAAAACTAGAACATGGAAATTTGTGTTGAGGCTTTTGACATGCCCACACAACTGGTTTCTTAAAAGACCTTCTTACCTGAAAGTTGGAATTCTTTGGAAAGAGTGAAATGATGAGTTTTCCTCTAAAAAGAATTAGGTCCATCATATGATGCCTAAATATGGTGGTAATCTTACAATTTTCAAGGTGTACTTAAACGAGTAAAGTGCTCTTTTTTTTTTGTAGAATTGTAGTGTGTAAATTGGATGTTTAACTCCCTGAGACACCCTTACAATTAAATTATTTCAAATAATTTTCATACTCCTTAAGTGTTGTATTTGTTTGTAATTGTGATGGTGAAACTGCACTTACAGAGTCTTATGTTAACTTTGAACATTTAATACAAAAGGCACAAAAAGAGTAAAAGGAAGTGATATGGAGAAATAATCTGTAGGCTCTGAAACAGTTTGTTGGTTTCTCTAATTGCATCTTATCTCCCACTGCATCACACTTAGTTAAAACAGCAAGAAAGAGATCAAAAAGTAATACAGATGAGATACTGCTCCCTCAGAGGGGCAGGAATTTTTCAGTCCAATTAAATCTAAGGTGTCTGGAAAAGAGGCAAGGAGGAGAAGTAAACAGTGCTGTCACGACAAGAGAAAATTTCACTAGCTAGTAATACAGTGTTTTAGGTTATGCTGAAAGATAAAGAAAGAAGACCTTCCGGTGTATTAAGCATGAGGATATTAGCTTTTTAAATAATACAGCCATCCTAGGGTTCTATCTTGTTTCCAAGGGGAATGAAAATATGACTAGCAGCCAAAAACTGAATTTTATTAAAGTTGCTTGTTGTCCTTTTTTATCACTAATTCCCAGGAGATTTTTGTTGTTATACCAAGAAACCTGTTACTAATTAACGATATTTCTAGGAGACATTGCTTTCCACCAGATGACTGAGAAGTCTGGGCAATCCTACTTAATTCCTGCTGCTCTTCTGCAAACTCTCAGCTAATGTCATCGAACACTCTCTCTTGTCCAAAAAGGAGCATCCCCTGAGGCTGCTCATTTTCTCAACTCCTAAAAATATTCCCTTCTGTCTCAAAATGAGAATTCTGGTGGAGAGGACAGAGGCCCTTGTCACCCACAACAGACTTCTGGTATCCAGGGATCATGCTCTGAAAACTGTTACTCTAGGACATTAAACATTTGGGAGGAAACTCAAGTGATGTTCATGCTCCAGTCAGGTAGAACACAGATACCAGCTTACAATATCTAATAGTGTTTCTGAACATATTTTAGGGTAGTAGACAGTAACAATCAGTAAATCAGCTGCTGAGGATCCCACCTTCTTCCCACGGTTGAATTAGGTTTTCACATACATCCTTTGTCCCTTCAAAATGTTGAGCTGTCTAATAGATAACACATTGTCTTAACCCATACCTTGGAATCACCAAATCTGTTGCTTTTTGGCTTGCATCTGCCCTTTAGTCTTTATATCCAAATATTTGAACTAAGGTTGGTTTGGTTTGGTTTTGAAAAGAAGG
>VYZW01040124.1:67265-99707 GCA_013401315.1 Balaeniceps rex | reverse complement strand
TCCACACAACAACCAGTCTTTTCTTCCCCCTAAAACAAGACCGCTGCAGAGCACGGAGGTATAAATACCCCACCTCACAGGTACAGTTCATTCAACTAAAAGTTTATTCCTTTTTTAAACATCAATGACTCCTCCAGCCAAAGTAAAGAGTGGTGAGAAACTGTGAATGTAACACTGGGAAATTCCTTCCTATTAGCTGGTGTTTAATCTTGTCTGAACAGCATCGGATTGAACAGCAGACACATTCAAAGTGACAGGGTCAAGAAAAAGGGAGAGTTGCCCAGGCATGTTACTCACAGAGACAAGCAGAGTGACTTGGAAGCTGACAGTTTTTTTCATTACTTACTTATTCACTTCAGCTCGATCCCTCTGTTCTTCATGCAGGTCTCCAGCCAAGAGTTCCTTCTTAACTGCTCAAAGTGCATCTTTAAGGAAACTTGACCATGTTTTATCTAGGAGCTGTGGAAAATGTGGTTCTGCACGATTTGTTAAAACAAAGTATTTAAATGCTTTGTATCTGCCTGATAAGCATGGTTCAAATAAATACAACAGCACTGCTAACTCACTCCATCACTTTTAAGTGAAAAATTATCATATAAGATTGCAAAGCACCAGTTGTCCTAAAATCTGCCAACTCTAAAAATTGATGGAGTTATGTAAGCAATATTAATACAGCTTTTAATGGACACAAGGTCAGGAATAGCCTCATCACCATGGGATGGGCTGTGAAACAGCATTCCTTGCCTTGAAGGTAATGTCACTTCGAACTTGACCCTGTAAAGGAGCAGACTGACTGAGAGAAGGGAAAGGAAAGATCTTCAGAAGAAAATGGGTAGGATTAGCAATCAGCCAATACCAGAACCAAGATATCTGGCTGCGCCACCCTTGGTCTGACCCAGTATCTCCATTATACACCCAGAATTGATGTATTTTGACAAGGTTGAGCAGCTCAGCATGTTACATACCTGTAAGTCCAACCAGGATCCAGAAAATGCATCTTTCTCATCTTCTACCTTAGTCCAGTAAAGTACTCCCCAAGGTTCTTGCACACCATGGGCATCCCCATAAAACATAGAATGGTCACTACTGACTAGCCTCTGAATCAGAGCGTTCTCCCAGGGAACAGGAGATCCAGGTTTAAGTCCACACCTCCTACAGCTTAGCAGAAGTTGAGCCTGGCTACCAGGCTGCTGGCATTTCCACCTCTCCTGCCGAAGCTGTTTCACTGCGCAATGAATTCAGCAGTCACTTACCAGAGAAAGGGGGCTCAACCCTGCCCTGGTGACCAAGCACCACTAACACTGGAGCTACAGGTCCCCTTCCAAGGGCTGGTTGCTTTTTTTAAAATGTAGGACTACCGGTGTTGACACCTGCAACTGCAATGCATGTCTTCCCTTCCTGAATGGGTCCCTCTTCCACCCTCTCTCTGGCCCAAAAAATCCTGAATTAAGTCACCTTCAGCAGCAGCTTTAGTGAATGCTCCTCTAGGCAAACCAGCACATGGCTCAGAGCATCCTCCTGGGAGGGGCGAGTTTGAAACCTGGCCATCTCAGCAGTCTAGAGAAGTACTCCAGCGACCTGGCTGTGACATAAGTACTCATCATCACGTCCTCCTCCCAGTAAACTTTTTTCTGGCTGTCTCCTGGTGAAAACAAAGAACTCCTATCTGTTCTTTTGACAGAGAGACTACTGAAGGTTTCCAGGCAGCACACTTCACACACTCTCCTACTCCAGGACTCCCCCAGTCTAAGCTCCAAAGATACAGAGGGTCTGAAACTCACCTTTCTGCCTGCCTTTTGCAGACAAACACCATTTCAGACCACCAGTACCTCTCAGCTCAGTGCACTTTTGCTCCATATACCACACTGAGGTACCCAGCTTTCTCCATAGGAAATAGGCACCTCATCCACTTCTGCTTCAGGGTCCTTTCAGGCAGCTCCATGTTCAACGGCTCTTCTCTTTTTGGGGACCCTGTCCAACAGTACTAGAAATATAAATTTCCTGAGAGAAAGGCTGTATAATGCATGTAGAGTGCTCCAAACTACACACATACTGACTTTCACTGGGACATCGCTAACACTGGAGTAACTGAAAGCTCAGCGTATCTAAGCTGACAAGGCAAGTCAGCAGCAAATCTCCTTAAAATGTTTTGCTCTAACCTGTCTATTTCTAGGGAAGCAGCCAACTTTTAAACAGCTCAGATGTTCTATCCCTGATTGTTCGAGGGCAAAAATCTCATCCCATGATTTCATAAAGCATGTCTAGCACAAGACAAGCAAATGTTACAATGAATAGTTTGCAGGCGGACATATAGCACTGAACTGGTGTGACGTAGCTTCAGTAAAGACCTACTCACCCCTTCACAAAAGGGAATTCCAAGGATTTACTTCTACAAGATTTAATGAAAACTACTTTCAGGCATCACTGTTATTTATTTTCCTGCAGAATATCTTACAGGTAAACCTAATTCTGTCAATTGTTTGCTAAAATTTCAGCACTGGTATACACAGGACAACTTAGAAACCAGTTGATCAGAAGCCCAGTGAAAGTACCTTACAAGCGTCTGGAGTATTGATATTATTTAAAACACTAGCAATTGCGCTTTTATTTAAACCATGAAACTTCGTGTGCAGACTAAACGAAAGATGGGCTGTAGGTAGGTAAGTCTTCTACCAATTCCTTTCCAAACACCATTTCCACAGATCAAGCAGCACAGAATGATTGTAAGACACTGCAGCCCATCCTCTTGCAACACCACAGGATCAACACAGCAAAGATGACAATATGAATACACACCACCTATGCGCACACACACATACCATGCTCACCCGAATGACAGGCTGAAAGCAGTATCAGAAGTCCACGTCAGAAAACTGAAATAAATGCTCTAATTCTCACAGAGTATTTGTTTGTAATGGCTATTAATCTGAAAATTCAACTGCTTTGGCGTTTAGGTGTTTCACATTGACTTTATTTGAATATATGTACAGTCAGAAATCTTGGCATATGAATGTAGTAATGAAAACTACAAAATAAAATATGTAAACTCTTCCACTCCCTGCCACACTGGCTCTTATAAATGGGCATTAGGGAAGACACTCAAAATTTCTGACATCTACTGCACCAAGATAAAAAAAAGAGTACGGCTGTTGCCTGGTACTTTGCTAATACTGTCCTGGTTTCAGCTAGGATAGAGTTAATTTTCTTCATAGTAGCTGGTATGGGGCTATGTTTGGGATTTGTGGTGGAAACAGTGTTGATAATACAGGGAAGTTTTCGTTATTGCTGAGCAGTGCTTACACAGCGTCAAGGCCTTTGCTGCTTCTCACCCCACCCCACCAGTAAGTAGGCTGGGGGTGCACAAGAAGTTGAGAGGGGACACAGCTGGGACAGCTGACCCCAACTGACCAAAGGGATATTCCACACCATATAATGTCATGCTCAGCAATAAAAAGCTGGGGGAAGAAGAAGGCAGGAGGGGACGTTCGGAGTGATGGACTTTGTCTTCCCAAGTAACCATTACAGGTCATGGAGCCCTGCTTTCCTGGAGATGGCTGAACACCTGCCTGCCAATGGGAAGTAGGGAATGAAGTCTTTTTTTGCTTTGCTTGCGTGCGCAGCTTTTGCTTTACCTATTAAACTGTCTTTATCTCAACCCACGAGTTTTCTCACTTCTACTCTTCCGATTCTCTCCCCCATCCCACCAGGGGGGAGTGAGCGGCTGTGTGGTGCTTAGTTGCCAGCTGGGGTTAAACCACGACAAATACATTTCTGAGTTACATGCTAATGGAAAGCCTGAACGATAGATGTGCCATAAATCTAATACACAGCAAGACCCGGAGATGCTTTAGTAAGTGCAGGTGTGAAGGTTTTCATGAAAACTGAATGCTCCAACAACAAAGGTAGAAGCTCAGCAGCAATGGCTGTGGTCCCCTTTCACATAAGGAAGGGTGCTTCATAATCGGTTTTCAGCAAATAATGTCATGGGGATTGCTGGCAGGAAAACCTTTTATTTTAGTTACGCTGAGGTAAGACAATTTCTTCCCTCCTACATTTTCAGTGAGCATAAAGGCAAAAGGCTTCCCTTTAGGAATGAAAGCAAATACTTAAAAAACAGCGAGTCTTTAAATGTTTTGCCGAGTCAGAGTTTGTAACAGCTAATTGTTAGGAAAGTGTTTTGGAATAAAACTGTGAGCAATATTATGAAACAATGCTTTTAAGAAGAATAAAGGAAAAAGGTAGAAGGTACCCATCGTTTACCACACAGCCCTTTGTATTAATATGAGGTTCAAGCAAGCAAGACATTTTTTTCTTGAGCGGTTTGAATTTGGAGAACTGTCACCTTTTGGACCACACCCGTGTCTTCCAACTACAGTAAACAGTTTGTTCTTCTTTTTCATTTAGGTGTCATTTTTGTATCACCAGGGAGAGGGATTTTAAGTCACCAGTTTCTCTGCTTTTGAAGCCTTTTCTAAATTCTTTTCAACTCAACATGGCTTAGACAGGCAGAAGTGGGTGGATTAGCTTGACAGCCTGCATCCACTACTCAGCTCCAAGGGTTTCAGCGCAATATGCATCTCGCACATACCAAGGCACCTGTC
Source organism: Balaeniceps rex (assembly GCA_013401315.1). Classification (NCBI taxonomy): domain Eukaryota; kingdom Metazoa; phylum Chordata; class Aves; order Pelecaniformes; family Balaenicipitidae; genus Balaeniceps; species Balaeniceps rex. Next base: position 95,106 of record VYZW01040124.1, on the reverse strand, counting down.
ATGGCTCTTAAGCCCTTTGAGTCAAAGGCATTAGCTGGTGCCAGAACACTGGAGCTTCCACTGGGGTGAGAAAGATTTCTAAATAAACAAAAAAAAAAACCCCAGGGTATATCTGGACAACCCCTTTTTGCTAATTAAACATTCAAATAGGATTAATGCACACAGATCATTATTATCTGAAGAGACTGCCATGGAAAAGAAAGGTTTATGTTTATTTATGCATACCATCATAGCAGAAAGAATCCTTTAAGCACTGATATTGGACTGGAAATCCAACTAGATTTCCCATCTCTGCTTGAACATTACTGAAATCTTGGCCTAATATAGGTCCGAAACCATGAGCCCTGAAATTTGAATTGCCATTAATTTTGGCTAGCAGTCAGTATTTCACATGCTATTGAAATAAGTTCCATCTGGGAGTGCTGATTCAAAGTCAGAGAATGACCAGTGGTTTGTATTGAACCACACCAAGGATGACAGGTCCCTGCACCAAGGAAATGCACCCTAGATGAAGTTCTCGATGCAATAAATTTCTGTTCTTACTTCTCCTTCTTTGTTTTCTCTTTGCTTGGCGTTTTGCAGTAATGTTTTTAAAGCCTCATCTTTCCCATAAAGAGAAAGAATGATCACTAGATCTTTAAACTGTGGCCAGCAAGGATTTTTAAATTGTAATGGCCCTTAAAAAGCTTAGGTAGCATTTACTGCCACAAATGTAACTACTCAAGCTGAGAAACTAATCAGGAAAGTTTCTTGGAGTAATCTCAAATGCAAAATACACATCATTATAGAAAACAAAGCCAAAGAAGTTACATTAATGATCCAACTTTCTTAATTCTTGAGTTCTATACAGTGCAAGTGACTAGCTTTACATTTCATCAATGTATGCTTTTAAACTATCTTCTAGACGCTTGCTTAAGCGACAAGGGTTCTTTAAGAAGAAGCACTTAGTGAAGAGTCTTCTGGCAGACAACAGCAATTACAATGCAATAGATAACTATTACTGCTGCCCACGTTGCTCCATTCTACAGTAGCATTTCATTTTTATCCATGTAAAATGTCCCACTTCCACGACATTGAGCATAATAACAAGTTATTAACTTTTTGGTAAAATGTAATTATTGAAACAATTTGTTATGTATACAAAGTGGGTCCCTTTTCAAGACAAAATATTTCAACAACTAAATAATGCTCTAACTAATTATGTTTAACATGGCAAATGCATTAATTTAAAATTATGCTAAAGGAGACTCCAGTATGTTGGAGACATTGAAATCCCAGAAGTAAAACAGCGTCAGCATGAACTGATACTCTGGACCCAACCTGTAAATCTCACTCATGCAGTCAGTCACATACAGCTTTCAGAAAGCATTCAAAAAACAAGACAAGATCAAGTGATTTTAAAAATCTTACAGATTTTATAAAAACATTATTATACATTACAAAAATCCTTTTATCAATTAAAACTTACAAAACACTTAAAATATTTAAAACTCTTTTAAAGAAAGATTATCTATATTTCAATATGTACAGGTGTGGCAGTGTGCTCCCCCCCTGCCCCGCGTAAGCAATAACCACCAGCGGGGGCCGTGAGGGCGGCGTCCAGCTTACGCTGGACTTTGGAGACAGATGGCAACACAGTAGCCAAGGGCTGTCTGGCCTAGCCACCCAGACCTCATGCTGGTATGCCAATATGACTATAAGTCAATCATCTTACTCTGTAAATAGTGGACAGCCCAGGGCCTGTTGAGCTCTCCTGCACGGCAGCGGGCTGCACACCAGGATCTCCCCTTGAGTAGGGACGCTTCTCAATGTTACGTTGAGAGATTTGTTGCCGCAATAGATCCTTGGTAAGTTACTAATAGCATGCTAAGCTTTGAAATCTTAGCTAAGTGATATAAAGGATTGATTGCACATATATAATCCTTTAGACATAAACTGTTGAACAAGTCTGGGACTAGGATTGGATCCAGCTGAACCTAGACTCCTCTCTGAGAAGGAGTTTAGAAAGCAAGGGGGTCCTCTCTGAACCTCATGACTCAATGGGAGGGTCTCCCTGACACTTTTGCCTGACCCTGTCCTCTATATGCTCTAAATAATCAAGTGTATCTTGCCATTGAATCTTGTTTAAACCATTGTTGCATTTACCATTGAACTTTGTTAACTCACTGTTTTATATCAATAAAGTATATTGTTGCTTCTCTCTTACAAGAAGTGCACTCTCACTCTATCCACAACAGGTAACAGTTTATATCAAAACTTTATCAAATAGAAGACAACTCATAACTTTCATACCTATCTAATTAGAAGTACGTACACTGTCAAAAATATGAATGTGTTTAGAAATTACTGTTCTTGTCTATAAAAATAGAAAAGAGAGATACTGTAAGTACCTTGCCTGAAGACTCAAAAATTTCCAAACATAACAAGACTCAGAATACAGCAGGTTTACAATGGTAACCTAAAAACACCGATTAAAACCTCTTAAAATCGGAGAAGCTATCCTTCTGTTTTTCTGAGTATTCCAGCTCAGAAGAATGATGATGTAAATTAACAGGGAAGAAGAAGACTGAGTGGAAAAATACCACTGAGATAAGGCAGAAACATTATTATTTTTCCTACTTGTTTGTTTCTTTGGCTTTTTGTTACTTTCAAGCTACCACACAGGTTTGAAAGGAAATTTGTCCTGTCATAGGTTTTAACAATTACATCATCACCACATAGGTAATTATTCTGACACAATGCAAGTGATAAAAAATCAATAGCATAAGTTGCTGTTCTTCTTCTTCAGACTCTTCCCATTTCTGACCCCATTGCTCTATTTTTTTTTTTAACATTTTTTTAATTCTAAAATTAGATTGTTAAGAGGATAGAATAGCCACCTGCATATTTTTTCTAATTACCATTTCCCACATCTTCCTTTTTTTCTTGAGGGTTTTTTATAGACAAGTTCTTCAAAAGCCATGCTTTCATCTTCCACTTCATTTTCCAAGTCTCTATCATGCACAGAGCCTATATTAAAAACAAGAAATTAATGCAGAATGGAAAACCCCAACACCTTTTCCTCTTAGTAGTATGACAAGCTATGTCATTGTTATTTTGTATGTCAGCAATTTACCTTCATATGGGTATAATCATGTTTAAGAAGTATTGGGCTTAATATGAAAATGTGCATAAGAGCTCTGCTAGGAAGCAGAGACTGCTAAGCCATTTGCTGCACTAGTAATTAATTTTTACACTGAAAATGTTTCTATTGTTACTGCTTTTGACTTCTTTGAAGAAGTATATCTCTCCTCTCTCAAGGTTCAGTTTCAGCAGACAATACATTTGCTTACTGACTTCAAAGACAGACTATAATGTTGCTTGTGAGACTATGAGAGCACTCCCATATAGTCTTATTAACTGTATCTTTCTTGGAATAGAAAGATGTAACAAGGCTTTATCACAATCAGATTTTCTAAAATAGAGCTACTTTAATGCTTTACATATAGTGCAATTTGTAAATCTGATCACTTCATCGCTGCCTTTTTATGCAATTGTTGCAATCTCACCACCTAAATACGTGCTTAAACCTAAACATACAGGTAGGCACGATGAAGTCTTAAACTTGTCCTCAGAGGTCTGTGATGCAATAGACTGCATCAATGCATGTTACTTTTGGTGTGAAACCAAGTGCAATGGAAGCGAAAACAAAAGAAAACCAACCGCATATAGTATTTTTCCACGGAACTCTTAAAAGCAAGCTAAGGATTAGTTTTGTTAGGAAGCTGGTTTCCCAGAACTTGGATCCACACTGCCCATAAATGCACTGCTGCAGCAGAGTTAAGAAACAGCGTTATCTTATTGGTGAAGATGAAGATAGCTTCTCTTCTGTCCCCCCTGCCCAAGTTTATATCCTGAAGACTGCACTTGAACCATAGTTACGTGTGCATCTGCGTGTGCCTGTGTGCATAAACACACGCATACTTTATGCAGGCTGGGGTCCACTGAGGGCCAGGGGAGGACGCTTGCTCCATTCTGGCCACCCTGTAACCAGCTGCGAGGCTCATGCTCCAAAGAGCCACTGAGGAAAGACTGGTTAACTCATGTTTTCCAGAGGTGCCCGTTTCTTGTTGCCTAGCAGGTAAGTGAACATCCACAACACTGCTGACTTGGAGACTAAAGTGATGCTAAGAGACCATTACCGAACAGTGTCCTCTAGGTGGCACAGAAACCTGTGTAATTTGAAAACATACCTTCTTCTTTTATCCTATTAGAGTCCATTTTCTTCAGCCACTTACGAGCCTCATCAATGGTGGCAACCAATTTGTTGGCATGTTTGTTTATTATTTCTTCGGCTGAAACAGAGCACAATTAACGTTCTATAAGAACACTAGCTGAGAGATGGACAGCAGCTAAAAGCCAAGCACAAAACAAAGTTACACAGAGCTGTGCTGTATTATGATGCCGCAAAGCAAGAAGTTTCGGTCACCAGTGATCTTATGTGCAGGCAAATTCACTACTGGGCATGAAGATGCTGTATGTATTACTCGCCATTCCAATCAACATTACTAGCACTATCAGAGGAGAAGCTCTCCATCCTTGTCCTGTCCCTTTTAAGGTATACCTGAACCCCCTGAAAACATTCTTCTTTATCTAGTTTGGGGTATTAAAGTTCCTGGCTTTCATTATCCCTCTGAAATTATACAAGTCAAAGTAAAACACGGACCCAAGACATTGCAGCCCTTGCTTAAGTGCACCATCAAGGACTTGAAAAATGCTTGTTATAAAGTGAGGGAAAAGTAATCTCAAAGGCAAATATTTCTGTAAATATGTTTTCACTGAGTGGAAGAACAAGGTAATATTCATCTAGCAATTGTCATAACAAAATCAACTATTACCTAATTAAGCCTGCTACATATATCATATTCATCACTATCATGGTTTATTGAGCAGAATGCCAACTAAATAATAAGCAAAACTTTATGGACTTCATCCATATGTAAAAGTTTTCCACTAGGAGTAAAGATAAAGCTTACACATGAAGACCACAACCTAACATTTAGTTACAAATTGAATGTATTTCACTGATCAGAGCTGATGAACATATCAAATATTACAGTTTTTCATTACTGTCAGACATCACAGGCAAAGTGACAACTTGACAGGGTTGGTGGATTTCTACAACTAAAGCCAGTAACAATGTTTTGATTTAAGATGTCACTTTCCCACAGCAAGTACCCCAAACAATTTTTCTCCTAGGCCACCCATTCAAGTGATTCAATTTTGCTTGCAAAAATCAGCATAGAATAATGCTTTAAGCATAAGAGGGGGGAAAAAATCAAATATAAAAATATGCATCTCTTAAGTACCATAATTTACTGGACTTTATAATACCAGGGTTGCCTTTGAGTGCCTGACACCCCACCGATTTGTAGTTAAGTATCCACTTTTGTTCAGCCCTGGCAAAATTGCAAGTTCAAGGGCAGACTAGTCAGAGATATCCTGATTTCAAGTACTCCTAACACTCTACCCCTGCATATCCAAATTACCATGGCTGGCAGAACTAAATAAGTAGGAAATAGTAGAAAAATTAGTAAAGATTACCTGGTCTAATGTAACAGGCTGCTGTAAAACTGTATAAATTCAGAGAACACAGCACATCTGATCATGTAGTTAAAATTCACTTTACTAAAATTCACCACTATTCACTTTACCTGTACTATCTGACGTATTACTTTGTGTTTGGAAGAGGTGAGAATCTATTTTTTAGTATTTTCAACTGTCTCAGTTCCTTTTTTCCTCAGCTACCTGAAATACCTGGAAATACCTTTCTCTTGACCACATTAAGATTTTCAAATGGAGTTTTGTCAGGTCTAGAAGTTTGGTCACAAATGACATAGTAAATTGTTTGAAAGAAAACTGGAAAGGTCCTACCTTCAGCCCAGGCTTTTCTCTCATAGATTTCCTCTACTGCATCTGAAATCTTCTTAATATTCTCTTTGATTTTTCTCTGGCATAATTTGGAACCTTCATTATATGCTAAATGGTCTCGGGTGTAAGTCTTTTCCGTAATGGCCTCCACTACTTCCAGTCCATCATATATTATTGGATCTATCTTTCTTCTGAAAAAGTCGGCATAGGATTTGTAGGCAGTATTATTATTTCTGTGTTCATCTGTGTTTCTGTGCTCTAGGTAAGCCTCACTGGCCACCGAGATTGCATTTTCTTCTGCATGCAACTTTTCTTCTCCACTGATCTCTGTTGGCGTCACAGCTTCAGAAGTGTCTGCCTCCATGTTTTCTGACTGGCTGAAATAGGTGTCAGAGCTCTGGATAAATCTGACTCCACAGAGGTCACACTGGGTTTGGTCAATATCTGCTTTTTTGAAGACCTCTGATAAAAATTCCTCTCCTTCCATTGCAACAGGCTCAGCTTTGGAGCAGGCCTTCCTTTTCCACTTCATGCACAGAGAAACGAAATGGAAGACACGACGCAGCTGGCGTTGAGCAGATGCTTTCTGCTCTTGCTTCTGTTGCTTGCTGAGTGCAATGACTTCCAGGGGATCCTTCTGGTCCTCTAAGGAATGAACCCTCTCAAGTTCCTTTTCTAGTTCATCAGCGTATTCTATCTTATCCAAAGAGGTCATAAACCTGTCAAGGTTTATGGGTTCGTACAGGATGCCCCGTATGGGTGGATGCCCCTGAGTGTACGCAGAGTCCCACTTCCATCGACAGTCAACCAAGTGCTCTGCATCTCGCTCTGTCAGAAGCTCTTGCAGGCCTGCAGCAATTTCTCTTACATGCGTAGCATCACTCACTTGTTCCACAACCCTTAGCAATCTTTCAGGCACTTTGGAGGGAGAGTCTTTTCTCGTTGATTTCAGCATCGCCTTGATTTCAGGAAAGTGGTGGCATAAGAGGGATCTATATTTAGAATTCTGCACCTGGTCAGCATTCAGTAACATCACTAAGCACAGCACTACAGTCCGCTCAGCCTCCCCTGAAGTTATGCAATCAGGATCCTCGAAAGCATCCAGAAGGACATTGAACTTTCCATGAACTCCACACAAAACTTCCGCTAGATAACAGAGATGAAATCTGAAGTTCTGTACAGCTACATATGTGTCCTTTGGTCTGTACTCCTGTATAACAGAAAATGTGTCTTTAAGTTCTTTGTTATGGTCCTTGCTTCTGAACAAAAACTCCCAGTAATGAATGAGAGCAATGTAACTCTTTGGAAAGCAGAGAGTAATGTTCTTGGAGAGACGCATCAGGACAGCACAACAGAGAATATACTGGAATTCCAACAACATCACCGTATTTCCTATGCTTGGAATCAGGTATCTCGTGCACTTCTTGACCAGGACATTCATAAAACGGAAAAAAAACCTTTTACAGTTTTCCGGGTTCTTATGAACATAGAATTGCTCAAGTGAATTTTCAAGAAGTCGAATGAAGCACAAATGCGTTCTCCCTGCATTTTCAGCATTTTTGTCAGGTAGCAACATACCATGTCTGCCCTCTATTCCTTTGGCCTTTCCTCCTTGGCCTTTACTCTTTGGGGAGTTTTTTGCCTTTGACAAAACAAAGTTTAGCTCTTTGTTATAATCATCCTCTTCCTTAAAAAGAAGTTTCTCAAATTCTTCAGGATATCCTGAAGATAAGATGAAAACTTGCATGGCACTTAGCCACAAGTCAGTTGATTCTCTTCTGGCTGCAGTGTCTTCATTTTTAAACTTCAATGTGATGTACTCCTTCAACACTGCTCTACAGGGTTTGGAAATAATGTTACTGAATTCCAGTATTTCTTTGCATGCCTTTGGGTTCTCAGACAGTATTCTCAAATGAAAATGATTAGGAAAAAACAATTCTAGGAGGGCTTTGCATGATGCATATTTGTCAGCAGTCAAAATGTCATCAAAGCTTTTGCACTGATTCAGTAGCTCTTCAGGGAAAGCGTGTGTGGCTTCCAACAGCAGTCCGTTTATTGCCACCAGATGCATTTTACACTGAAATATTTTCTTTGCTTCATGGCGCAACAAGGGCTTATGGTAATCCTCACAGGTTTTATCTTCACAGTTCAAGCCAACAATGAACTTCATACAAATACCAGGGTAATGCTTGTTCAATAACACATGGGTGATAGAGCACAACCTGCTTAACAAATGCTGCTTCAAAGCTGATTTTACCTCCTCTGTGCTTACTGAGAAATCACCTCTTTTCTTCCTCTCTTTTAGACTTAGCTTGTCTGACAAAAACTTGAGAATGGGTTCAGCTTCATTTTGAGACACCTGGCAACTGTCACCTGTTGGGACAATCCCATAATAGGCAAAGCATGACTTCACCATATCTTTCTCGGCATTGGTGGCCGCTTTCTTCAAACCCCTAACCAGACTCAGAAGAGCCATTAAGCCACGTGTTGCCATAAAGAGGATGTTCTGGCTAGGAGCGCTGCAGCGAGATAATGCAAAGAGAGCTTCAACTGCACCAGCAGAATGATTCAGAGATAGGAACTGACAGTATGCGCTGCTCAGCTTTGCAAAGTCTCCCTTCAGAACTCCCTGCAAAAACACAGCCTCAGCAATGCCAGACTTCTGCTCAGTTTGTTTACAAAGTTCAAGGGCTTCTCTTAGGATGGCCTCCATGTCCATCAGGTCTGATTCTGAACAGTGCGTCACACTGGCACGTGCTGCAGCAAGCAAACACGATGCACGAAACTCTTTTACAGCTGTGAGCTTGGCTGCTTCCAGAGCAAACCCGTGTTGTTTCATTAACTTTGCAGCTTCTTCCTCTCGACCTTCCCTTTTCAATAAGTCTGCTGTTTGGTACAAGCATCCACGAGACTTCAGAAACTCAAGCTGATCCTCTATATCAAGTTTTGAGAGGACTTGCATCATTTTCTCCGTTCTGTTCATACTTAGGTACTTTGCAGCTGCTTCCAAATACAACTGATTTGCTGTACATGAGAGTTTGGAAATCACTTGTCCTTTTGTATTTAACATCTCTTCATATCTGAAATAATAGATACATCCATTTATGATCAATAGATGACTAATCTAGACAAAAAAATACTGTATTTTAAAAAAGCCTCCAAGACATTAAACAAATACCTGCCCCCAGAAGCCCTTCCTTCAAAAAGGCCAACTATTTCAAGTGATATGTCTGTCATGTGAAAAACAATCACATCATCTTACAGAAAGAATTTAGCTACAACCTAAGGCTGTCTGAAGCAAGATCATTAAACCTCCTGGTACAAACAAGATCACAAGGTTTACAGCATTAGTGAATCTTTCTCCATGCTGTAAAATCACTGTACAAATTATTTTAACCATATTTTGCCAGTGATAATTTCTGTTTATTAAAGTAAGCCTCAATATAGAACGGTTGTTTACATGAACAGAAGCCAGAACGAAATAAATCAGAATTTCAATGAATTCTCCATAGGCCAATACAGATAATGTTCTGTAAAATTTACGTAAACCGCTCAGTTTAGAGAACTCTTTCAATTCTGTCAGATGTATCTACATATACTTTGCTGCTTACTGAGTGCCTGAGCAAAGTACCTGGTTGCATCTTTCAAAACACGCACTTTAAAACACTCAGTTATTAATTATTATTGTCTGATGTGAAATTGTTAAGATATCCCCTAAGCCAGTCTTGCAAAAGTATTCTCTCCTGCATACTGAGAATGAGTAATTTTTTCCTGATGGGTGAGTAAATTATCATTAGCCTTTCATTATCATCTTTGTCATGATAAACGTGGGAGTACAGATTTTTGTACCTATGCTGATGAATTTGCATGAATGATTTGGGGAGGCTGATTTAAAAAATCGTTAGTTGGTAAGGTGACTTTAATTCTTGAACTTTTTGATCAAACTATCTCTACATATTAAACAACCTTAGTCCTTCAAAAAACAGTTCCCATTATTACAGGTACATCACAAAGGATTTTAGTGAAGGCGTGTAACTGTAGGCCTTGCTAGAATTCTAATTGGTGTATATATTCTTTAAAAGTCATCAATCAATTTAGGTGTAATGAAAGGTCTAGCCAATAAATGAACTGTTTATGCAAGAATGTGCTAATGAGGTCACAGGGACGGTGCCAGATGCAAAGTTCTGTCAAAAAGATACTAATAAAATCAGTTTATCAAGCACAGTGTGAGGCAGTTCTTAACTGCCCTGAGCCAGCACAGGGGAGATGGTATGGAAAAGTTAATCTCAGAGACTGGGACCAAGAATCTGTCAGAGAGGCAATGCAAGCTGGTCATTTAAATTACTATTCTTTGCTCTAAGTTAGAGATTTTGAGAGACAAATAGTTCACTTGCCACAAAGACTGCTGCATTATATACCACACATCTAATGGTTATACTCCTACAGAAGTCAGAGGCTAAGTGGCTAAATCCATTACTATTTCACTCTTAAAAGAGAAGTATTTAATACTTTATTAAATGTTTTTGTCATATTTACCGTAAGAACCTAGTTCAGAGGACTGGCTGAAGGAGAACTTGCATGACTAGTAATAGACTGGAAAAAATTCCCAGGAAAATGAAGCTAGTCACTGTTCCAGCTGTGAATGCAGTAGAATGCTTTCACTGTGTTATCATTACCCAAGCGAGAACTCTGACAAAGTTAATTTAACTTCATATAAAACAAAGTCACCAGCCAAAACTCTTGTGAAAATTTTATGGTGAGCCAGCTCTATTACGTTGAATTTGGAAACAGGAAAGATAATTATATTCCAACACCATCTTGGAAGACATACCTTTCAACTGCCTTTGCTGCTTCTTCATAGAGTTCTTCCTGACAGTACATTTTAATTGCCAGATCAAACTCCTCAATTTGTTCATAACATTCAGATGCTTCTTTGTAGCACTGGCTTTTCTGATAATAAACTGCAGCATCTTTCATCTGCAACGCAGAAGTCAGTAATGAAACTGAAGTGCTCTAAACAGTCAAAACTACACGAGTAGAATAAATTTAGTAATTCCATCATGGAGGTGTCTCATAGAGAAACACACTTTAATAAAATGTAATTAAAGTATCTGAATGTAATCAAGTATATATTAAAGTAACCATCATTAAACTGAACAGAGTTTTAAAAAAACTTCAAAATACTTGTGTCCGAAAAAACTAAAATATAAAATTAAAGGTATTATACAGGATTTCCAAAGTACTTTTTATTCACTCAGCTCTGCCTGTTATTAAAAAACACCACACACACTTCTGTTGACTTGCAAATTTCTCAGAATCCACAGGATTAAATTAAAACAGTTATGGATTCAGAAAGCGAACCCTACCCTTGTATCTTAAACTTTAAATATTTGGGAACAATTACTTTACTTTCTTTCAGTGGAATGCACTGCAAATAAAAAATGTTAAATAGCCTCATACACTTGGAAAATTATTGTTAGTACATTACTTAATCCTTGCAAGTTTCAAGGTTCCATTTAGATGGCTGTGATCAGTGAAGTTTCAATATCATCAGAGTATTGAATGAAGTAACAGCTTAAGTTTCATGAAATCAGTCATTAATTAACTTTTCGACTGCAAAGCAGAAATGACTGGTGGTGACCATTGAGGAAAGCCAAAGAAATAAACCTAGACTGCATAATTGCATCATTGTCCTCTTCATTCCTCTTCTAGCTATTCTGTGACAAATGCTTCCTTTTGAATGGCCCAGCTTAAAGAGCTGTTTTAGTTCAGCTACTACCATGTCACACAAAAATACTATTACCTTATGAGTAATATGAAGGGAAGAAAAGCTGTAGGAAAATGAAAGTGATAAGGAGAGGATAGTTTAGAGGATTTAATACCTTTCCTAACTTTTTACACAGTTCTGCACAAAGCTGGAACTCCTTTGATTGAAACAGACATTTCAGTGACAGTTTTGGTTCTCCACATTCCAAGTAAGTTTTAGCCAATGTCATATATTCCATCTGTTTTTCCCTGTAGAAGGTAAGAGAAAATTACCACTTATATCCAAATTAAGTTTAGGATCACATGGTCTGTCACTGAATCCAACCAACACTGACATCATGTGTTCTTATTCATTCATAACCCGATGAGGTATTACCTTACAATTAGTGATATTTTGGGCCGACACTGTTCTGTCCAGAAGTCTGTTCCAGAATCTCACCGCTCTGGCAGTAAAAAGCTTTTTTTTGGTAAATTCTCAAACTAAGTATACTAGGGTGGTTTTGTGCTGCTTCTCTTTTCTAGCTTAACTTGCTCCTTTTTCCTTTCTGCTGTTTAGCCCCAGTGCCACTAAGGAGAATAATCAAATTTGTTCTCAGCCTTTGCTCTGTGTAACTAAACAAGACCAGTCTTTCTGGTATCATTGCAGCATGTCTATTTTCTTCCCAGACCTAGTCTGAATTCATCATTCTAGAGCTGTACAAAGAATTTCATATTATAGAGCACATAGGAATCTCTACTTATGCTTTGTACACCAGCATTAATACCTCTACTAAAAAAAATGCCACTTTCACAGCTTCATTATTCCAGATGTTCTATCAACTTAACACATCCTAATATACCCAATTTCTTCTTCTCAAACTTTATCCAATTGACAAGCATCCCAGCCTACAGCCACCTGAAAAAAAGTTTTTTCAGTCCCATCAACAAATTCTCTATGATCACAAAATTTTATGAGTACACTTATACTTCTAGCCAGAGCCACTAATATAAAACAGGTAATTAAAAAAGGTAAAACCTTGATTAACTCCAGTCATAACATTTCTCCAGATGTTCCCCCTTCTTTCATTGCTAGCTTCCTCTGCTCCAGTCATTCCTTACCCACCCTGCTATCACTGCTAGTTTTCAGCCTCCCCAGCATGAACAGGAATTAATTCACTTAGGTCTAGAGTCCTCCCCATGAAGTTTTTTTCCTGTCTTATATGAGACAAGTCCCAAACAGTTTTTCAGCCTCTTCAGGAAACTGCAAACTTTCTCCTCTGTCAAACCCTTGAGCTGTTTTGCCCAGCTGACAGCATGAACTAAATGATTCATCTCAAAATCTGTCCCTTTAAAACTGCCCTTTGGTTCAGACCTAGCTCTGCTTGTTTAGTTTAGATTGACTCTAACACTAATTTTACCTCAAAGCTCACTTTTGTTAGCAGCTTTTCTTCCCCAATGCACAACATCATTCCTCCTTCTTTGTTAAGTGAATATGCAGTGGGATTAACTGGAGTTGAGCACTGCTGATGGCATATGCTCTCCTATCTATAGCTGAGAATATAAAGCCTCCTGAGGTAACGCAAACCCTATTGCTTTTCTCTCACATAATCAGTAAGCCCTTTCAATGGTCACATTTGGTTTGGACAGCCTACAGCATGCAACCACTTTCACTACTCTCCAAAGGGAGCAGTGCCCCAGATCCTGTTGGAGCTGTGCTAGACTTTCCGATTTCTTAAATCTCTTTTGCCACACAGAGACAAAGATGTGAAGACACCTCAGCCGCATGGTTCTCTGATGTCTCCAGTCTGGTCCCACAACTGTGGTGGGACTATGAGGACCACACACCCATGAGGTCTGGCACCGCAGAATGACATTCGCTCATCTGCATTTACACTTACCTGGGGCTGCTTTTCTTTGAGCGCACTTTGAGAACGGCATCGTGTGCCAGGGCCAGTTTTGACTTCTCAGCTGCTCCTCCCTTTTGGTAACATTTGGCTGCCACCTGGGGTGAAATCATACACAGTGTTCACACATGTGCATCCAGTCCATGGCTTATCACAAAAAAGCAATACTTAATTTTACAGTCACTGTAATGGAAAACAGAAAGACTGGTAGGGTTCCTGAAAGAAGGAAAAGGTAAAACATTGCAGTATATTTTTAGACAAAAAGAAAAGCTTTAAAGTCAGTCCACATGTGACTATCACAGTTAGAATTTTAATTACAATGTTTTACATGGAAGTAGTGAAAGCAAAATTCCTGGTAGGCTGATAGAACAAATAGCACATGCAATTTGAATGATGGCCTAAACCATTAACTGGTAAGTCACCAGGCATCTGCCACATAAATTCTATTAATAAAAGTCAGGAAAACCAATGTGTGCAAAGTTAAATTGAAAAACATGGAACATTTATTCATCCTTTTACCATACCATGCCCTTTCTGCAATAAGCTAAAGAGAAGCATCAGAAGTTACCATGCTCCTAGCAAGGTTTGCTTCATTATCACCTTGCTCATTCTGCAACACCATTATTTCTTTATTCTATCCATTAGTTTAGTATTTGCTTCTGTTTGGAAATTGCACATTGCAAGCCACTCTTAGAACTGTCAAATTTACCAGGTAATTTCTTCTTAATGTAGCAATGATAAGCAAAGATCAGGGTTATAAAGAAAACAGAATAGCAGATAATACAGCTAATACATTTCAGTTTTCAAGGTGAAATTTTCTCAGCTGTGAAAAAAGTGGGTTTTGTCTAAACACTTTTCTGTCCGTTTAGGAAATTGCCTTTTTTTCAAGGAGAGATAAAGACTGTCTGTATAGTGGCAGCTGATTATTTTACTTTTTGCCTTGCTATAAATATCTATTTTCCATACAAAAAATTATATGTTGCTATCAGCACAAAATGGAAGCCTTCCTTCTGCCATTATCAAAAAAGTATCCAAAATTTTATTTCATAGAATCATAGATTATCTCAAGTTGTAAGGGACCCATAAGGATCACTGAGTCCAACTCCCTGCTCCTCGCAGGACTATCTAAAATTAAGCCCTATGACTAAAAGCATCATCCAGACGCTCCTTGAACTCTTGACAGGCTTGGTGCCGTGAGCCAGGGGAGCCTGTTCCAGTGACCATCCACCCTCTCAGTGAAGAACCTTCACTGAACTTCCCTTGACGCAGCTTCATTACATTTCCTCATGTCCTATCGCTGGTCACCAAAGAGAGGAGATCAGCACCTTCACCTCCGCTTCCCCCCTTGAGGAAGTGGTAGACTGCGATGAGGTCACCCCTCAGCCTTCTCTTTCCCAAGCTGAACAAACCAAGTGACCTCAGCCACTCCTCATAAGTCTTGACCTCAAGACCTTTTACCATCTTGGTCACCCTCCTCTGGACACACCCTAATAGTTTGATGTCCTTCTTATATTGAGGCACCCAAAACTGCACGCAGTACTCGAGGCGGGACTGCACTGGTGTGTAGAGTGGGAAATCACCTCCCTCAACTGGCTAGCTAGGCTATGCTTGATGCGCCCCGGGACACAGTTGGCCCTTTTTGCTGCCAGGGCACACTGTTGATCCATTTTCAACTTGCCATCAACCCAAACCCCCAGATCTCTTTCCCACAGGGCTGCTCTCCAGCCTCTTGTCCCCAATTTGTATGGATAACCAGGATTACCCCATCCCAGGTGCAGAATCCAGCACTTGCTCTTATTAAATTTCACAGGGTTGGTGACTGCCAAGATCTCTAGTCTGTCCAGATCTCTCTGTAAGGCCTCTCTACCCTCAAGGGAGCCCACAGATCCTTCTAGTTTAGTGTCGTCAGCAAACTTACTTAATGTACATTTGATTCCCGCGTCCAGATCATTTATAAAAACATTGAAGAGCACTGGCCCTAAAGTTGAGCCCTGGGGAACCCCACTGGTGACTGGCCGCCAGGCTGATGTAACCCCATTTACTGTAACACTTTGAGCCCAACCCTTCAGCCAATTGCTCACCCAATGTATTATGGACTTGTCTAGCTGTGTGCTGGACATTTTGTCCAGAAGGATACTGTGACAGACAGTATCAAAAGCTTCACTAAAATCCAAACCCACCACATCTGCTGGCTTCCCTTGGTCAATGGGTGACCTTGTCACAAAAGGAAATTAAGCTGGTTCGTAGGACTTTCCCCTCATGAACCCGTGCTGGCTGTGACCAATGACTGCATTGTCTCTCAAGTGTTTTTCAGTAACTCCCAGAATAACCTTCTCTATAATTTTATCAGGCACCGAAATGAGACTGACAGGCCTGTAATTACCAGGGTCTTCCTTCTTATCCTTCTTGAAAACTGGGACAACATTTGCCAGCTTCCAGTCAACTGGGACCTCTCCAGACTCCCAAGACTGTTGAAAAATAATGGAGAGAGGTCCTGCAATAAAATCGGCCAGCTCTTTCCGTACCCTGGGATGAATCCCATTGGGCCCCATAGATTTATGCACATCCAGCTGGAGCAGCAAGTCTCAAACAAGTTCAGAGTCAGCTGGGAGTTTATCATCCTCCCCAAGACACGGTCTTCCAACACAGGGCTCTGGGGGTCCCAGGACCCATCATCGGTATTAAAGACAGAGGCGAAGAAGGCATTGAACGTCTCTGCTTTGTCTGTGTCCCTATTTGTGAGGTGACTGATCTCATCAAGTAATGGACCAATGCTATCTCTGATCCTCCTTTTGCTGTTAATGTATTCAAAAAAGCCCTTTTTGTTGTCCTGCACAGTGCTGGCCAGCTTGAACTCTAATTGAGCTTTGGCTGCACAAATTTTCTCGTCTCTGTAGTCCTCCCATGTCGCTTGTCCTTGCTTCCACTGTCCATACACTCTCCTCTTCAGCCTAAGTTCTAGAAGAAGATCCCTGCTCAGCTAAGACGGCCTTCTGCCCTGCTTGCTTGACTTCGGACACTTTGGAATTGTCTGCTCCTGTGCTCTTAAGAGATGGCTCTTAAAAAGTGACCAGCATTCATGGACTCCAATATCTTCAAAAGCAGATTCCCAGGGGACCTTATTAACTAGCTCCTTCAGCAGCCCGAAGTCTGCTCTCCCCATATCCCGGGTTAAAGTTTTGCTGGCAATTTTTCTCCTATCGCCAACTATTTGAAACTCAACCACTTGGTGATCACTGTGACCAAGACAGCCACCAATCACCACTTCATCCATGAGTCCCTCTCTGTTTACAAACAACAAACCTAGGAGGGCACCTTGGCTAGTCGGCTCCCTTAGTACCTGTAGCAAGAAGTTATCTTCAACGTGCTTAAGAAATTTTCTGGACCTGTTTGTGTCCACTGTATGATATTCCTAGCTGATGTCTGGGAAGTTAAAATCACCCGTAAGGACAAAGGCAGTTAATCTAGAGATATGCCTTAATTCCTTGTACAATAATTCATTGGTGTCATTGTCCTGGCTGGGTTTTGCTTCCATTCCATTAACTATCATCCCATATCTGGATTGTATTAGCTAACAATTTAGGAAATAGAAGACTCTAAAATCTCCATGTTCTTTAAATAGTAAGGGAACAAAAACATCATTTTGTTACTCTTTCTGTGGTTTTCTTAGTGCTCCCTTGGTTCTTACGTGCTGTTCATTAATGTGTGTTTTGTATCCATCCCTAATTACTGTTCAAAAAACCATAAAAGGGCTCTGAGATCACCACCCAAATCAATGTACTTCTAAGAAATGTTTTCGTTTTCCTACAGTAATGTGTAATGATATTGTCAAGCACGTGGTTTAGATTCACAAATTCCAGTCAATTCCAGTTGTTGCTAATAATTGTTTTTTCCAATCATCTTTCATTTGTGTGCATTAAAACTGGACTGCAAATTTCTGGGTAGTGAATTTAAGATTACAGACAATAGGCTTGTTCTCCCTGCTTACTTTTGCAAGTCATTTACAAGTAGTCTGTAGACACATACACAACCACAAACCACAAACTAGGATACACTGCTACAGAGCAACCAAAGGTTTACAGATAATTTTATAGATGCAAAGAAAAAACAAAAAGGTTTCAGAATAGACAGGAAACCTTATTTCAGATAAATATATGCTCCTACCTCCCAGAACTGATGTTTAGCATAGTAGTCTCCCTGTGCAATCCATTCTTCTGGAGTTGAAGTTTTAGCAAACATGCTGTCATCTAAGTCTAGAAGGTCAGGAGTAATCATTTTATGTTAGAGTGGATACAGAACAGAAACCACTTATCTTGTACCAAAACTGAGCATTAACATCTCATAATGTTCCAAACTCTTTATGGCAACTATGAGTTAAATACATTTTAACCCTCTCAATCAGCTCTGAAAATCAACAAGTTGGGTTTGGTTTTGAAAGACCTTTAAAAATCATGCTTGGTTTTTGGACAAAACTTTGAGTAAATCCACTGTCTTTACAGAAACCAAATTCTTTCATTTGATAAATCTCTTTTAGCTGGGATGGTTTTCCATTAACATCCTTCATTACTGTGCAGGAAAAATGATACTAATGAATTAGCAATGAAGTTATGTATTAACATATATAACTGATCTTTAGAGCCAAAAGAACTAAGACCCACTGACATCAGTGGAAATTTGCAAGGGCAGTTATCAATGCATACTGTTAGAGGGACCAAGGAATTTAACCTTTATTACACAGCCTAGAAGCAAGAAAGCATGAGTAGGCTGTCCTGTCTGACAGTCTTTTAAGAAAGTTTTAGGATAACTTTACCTTTCTTTTCATCTGCTTTGACAATCTGAACAAATTCTCTTTCGATGAAATAGTTAAAAGCTGGAGCCCGTTTATCACTGTCTTCATCGAAGATCCAAAGATTGACCCTGGCTCTTGTAATGGCAGTATACAATTGCTTTAGCTCTCCATTCAGCATCTGAAGCAGAACCAAAAAAAAAAAAAAAAAGCCAACACACCAAAATAAACTAAATTAAATGCCAGATAAGCTCAATTGTTAGAAAGAAACATACTTTGCAGTTATAAGAAAACAGCAAATATATACAGAATGAATAATAAGAAAGTATCTTTAAGTAAGCAAGTCTAAATATTAAATATGTGATTTTTCAATTACATAAGCCATTGTTCAGCTAATTTGCATGCAACTACTGCTACAGCAAATCTAGCAGCTGCAGGTGTGACAGACCGTTTTCCTTCTACTCACTTGCACATATAATTACTGATTTTTTACCATACAATCCTGAAAATCTGACTCACTAGATTCTAAGAAGTTTCCTTAATTTTAAGGTAGTGACACCAATCCAAAACCAGACTAAAGTAGTAATAAATATTGACAAGCTAATTTGCTATTCGCTTTAACCACAGCTGTTCTGTAAATATACCTAGAAATCTATTACACATAGCTTTTATTCTCTCATCGTTACATTTGCAAAAGACCTCTTACCTTTCAAAATCGAGATTATATTATACAAATGTGAACAACCACCAAAAAGATAAAGCAACCTTGATAAACATGGAACTACAGGATGAAAGTATTTCTTGAAGAAATTTCCCTACTTCTAAGATTTAAGAATTTAGTTTATCCTTCCTATTCCCAGTGTTACGAAAAACTCACCTTGTACATTTCTACATTAAAAGGACTTCTTTTCTGCGTACCAGTAGCATCCTCTAATGGCATTTCGATTAGCAATTTACTTCCTACTTGCACATCCGAATCAGGAGTATAAGAAGAAATGATCTTCCATTCTTTGCTAGCCTAAAATGTCAAGAGAATGAGATTACTTATATGCAGCAACCACTACTGCCCACATATGCAAATAAGGTCATGTGTTGTGACTGACCAACACACCCCCACAAATGAAGAAGGCTCGCAGGAGATGGGTGGAAAAAAAAAATTATCTCAGGGAAGACTGTAAAGAACGACCACCAATTTTCATCAAGAAAGTTGAACTTCATCTCAATACAGGTGTTATTGGAGGGTAACCTTTGTTTGAGATACACAGCTGTACCAGGCAGTCATCAGGTTGAATAAACAACTTTCCCTGAAACAGCTAGTAGAGAGTAATGTCCTCCTGAGCCAGCCAGACCAACATGGGGGAAGTGAATACGTGGCTCAGCCCAGAGTGTGTAAAAACTGGGAAACAAACAAAACAAACCTGGAAGAGTGCAACTCACTTGAGCTGGCTTCAAGCTACGTATTACTTCCCAGGGACCAGGGATGCCCAGCATCATGATGGCGGAGCATACAGGGACCGCTAATGGGAATTATGGTTGTATTGTGATTTTGCTGTATATTGCCATTGTTATATCATGCTTGTCTTGTAATTTCAGGATACTGCTGTATTACTCACCTAAATCCAGATCACATGCAAGGCGTAATGTAAATAAGTAAACTTGATATTAAACATGAAAACCTCCTTGGGTGGACTATAAATTTTCAGCTAAACCTGGAGATACACCCCTACAATGGATAACCCATCTATGGGGAAAAGAAGCAAATCAGGTTACGCTCACTATGGACGAGGCTTAAGGTTTAGTCCTAGGGCCAAACCCCAATGCCGCAATAGGCAAACTCACTGTGGGGATGTGCTGTCTGCTGGGGCCAGGCAGCTCCCTGCCAGCCCAGGGCAGGGTGAAAGGTAACTGGTGGTGGGATAACTGCCATGCTAAAATCTGCTATCTAAGACATGTTGATAAGATCTGAGCCTGTAGGTCGGGACCAGCAGCCGCCAAACTGAGTTGCAGGCCAGCTGGGCCGCAACTCATCAAACCTCGTCCCTGTAGCACCAAGGAAACTTGGAGCAAGCAGGATCCATACAAGCAGAGGCAAGTGGCTGCTGTTCTTTGGTGGGTGCGCTGAAGAGGCAGTTCTTTGAACAGGGCCCACATCATTCGCCTTGGCAGGAAAAGGCAGTGGATTAAGAAGAGGGTCATTTGGCACATCATCTTTGGCATGCAAGTCATCACTGCTTATGTAAACCATGACAGGGGGAGGGGGGAGGAAGGGGGCAGGCACGGCCATGGACAAAACAAAAAGGCTGAAGCCATGAAGGTGGACCCACCAGTATCCCATACAAGCATATATTCTCATCCTCACTGTGCACAGGCAAGAGGGCTGGTCATTCACGCGATTAACGTGTTAAGCTCACTGTGCAACACCAGTAATTGCTAGTGCTGGTCTGAGCCAGGGAGTGGAATGTCACCAGCCAACACACCCCCCTTGGAAGAAGGCTCAGAGATGAGCAAAAAAACACTCATGTGGAATATCTTAAAAAGAGAACATTGGACTATCTTGTCAGAGAATATTGGACTCTGACAAATGTACATGTGACAAATTTCTATAAATATGCAAAAACATGCTTAAATGTATGTTAAGTGTGGCAGCAGATCGGTGGTGTGCACTCTCATGCCATGTAACAAATGCCAAAATGCCAGATCCTGATCACACCTTTCTGCAGGTTCCTGATCCCCCACAAAACTAACAACCGAGGAAATGGTAAGTATATTTTAAGTTGTTATGTCTTCCCCCTTTTTTGGTATTTAATGGAAACCTGATTACATAGTGCCAAGTTTCTGACACAAACTGAAAAATAATCATAATAAGGCTGAAACAGCACTCTCTTTAAAAATTTTTTTAATATATATATACACACACACACATATATAGTTCAGAGCTTTAAGCAACCTGATACAGATTATCTGTCTTCTTAATGGGAAAAAATGAAGGAAAGTTTTCTTGCAAAATGTATTCTGAAGTTAAGATTGCAGTAAATCATCAGTCAAAACCCTCCTAAGCCTGTCATGGATTACAAAATGACAACCAGCTAATGGTATCAGTTTGGTTGACAGCTTGCTGGGTTTTGGGGGTTTGGGGTTTTTCCCTTTTTGAGTCTTCATTCAAACCTGTTTCATGAAACAAGACTCATTTCATATCTCAATTTCAAGGCTAATAAAAAGCAAACCCCACAAATCACAAACAGTACACAGCCATATTTGCTATGTTTACAACAGTTCAGAAATTCACCTTTTCAAAACTAGAAAACCTCAAGGTGAGCTTCTTTCTTGCCTGCCTGTTTAACTGCTCAAATCAACTCAATTACTCATGACTCACAGGAAAACGGAAGAATTAGACAGGAACAGTTCTCCAGGCCTGACAAACATTAGTCTAGCTGAGTTAAAATGCTCAACAAGCTCAACTCCAGATTCTGCTGTTAGTTCATTGTTTTTCTGAGCACAACTCACATCACCAAAAACATATCAACTTCGAGAAATCTATCATGACAGCCGCTATAATACTGTCCCCAAATCTCAGTAAGGAAGATTCAAGGTCATTCACCTCAAGTTCCTTCATTCCACTCTCGCCACATAATGTCTACTAGCCTCTATGAAGGGTCACTAGTAAGCTGCCCTGTTTTCCTTTATACATCTGTGGTTTTCATCTGCTGAAAGCCACATCTGAGACACTGTTTTGAGGGCTAGAGGGAGAGGGTATCTGCAACAGAGATGTTCATACTGAATGTTTAACTGCAGAGCACCTCAGTCAGGGGCATTCTCGAGTCTCTGCAGGCATGTTCAGTAAGGATGCTGCCTACTGCCTGGCTGGGGGGTGGCGGCGAGGTGGGCTCGGTGATGCTCCAGCAACAACAGCGAGGCTTCTGCAGTTGACAGCTCTTTGTGAGGAGCCTCAAGAACCGCACCACTGCCAGGTCTAGAGTTACAGGAAACCCTGGAGGGGCAGGGTCTGAGCTCCCTGGAGAACCACTAAGGGGGAAAAGGAAATACATAAAAAATACAAAACAAAACACCTCCAGGAAAAAAGCCACCTTCAATCGAGGCCATTCTACAGGCAATGGTCTCCACTACAGAGATCATCCTGTTCCCTGACAACCCCTGAGCTAGACCAGGATGAGTTTTCTGGAACTAAGGTGTGGATGGCTACAGAGCACACCCCCTCCCCTCCCCTCAAACACATACACACACTATTTGATTCTAAACAAAATTGTTTTACTAAGCTTTTGATTTTTAAAAAAAAAATCATTCTGTTTCATTTTGTCTGGGGCTGACAAATAATTTCAAGTCTATGAGCTAGCACACCAAAAAAATCGCACTGTGAACAGAGGGGTGATGCAAAGCAGGGGGTCTAAGGTGTTTTTCTGAAACCTGGAGCCCTGCTATAAGATAAAGGGTATGCGAGGGTGAGGGAGTGTCCCTCCACCAACTGCTCTGACCTGAAGAGGGAGCAGCTGGTAGGGACATGCTGTAAGCTAGTGCAGTAGTCTTGGCATGTAGCACAAGTGCGTGTGTGTGCATGCACGCTGTTGTGTTGAACCCCAAGGCTCTCCCTAAATTGCAACAGCCAGTCTGAAGGAAAATGCATCACTAAGGGAAGAGGCATTTTATTAATTCATAAACATATGAGCTCTCTTTCCTACTCTGATGAAACCAACCATCTTCAGAGAAAACAATGAAACCTTCCCCAACTGGAAAGCCAATTAGACCACTTGTAAAACCAAGACATTAACAAAAAATGCAGAAAATTATAAGAATTAAATACCTCTGAGTCTGTGAAAAAGTTGTAAAGGAGCACATCATCAAATTCCAACCCCTTTGCTTCATAAACTGTGAGTACAAGTGCTAAGCTGAGTTCCTCGGGTATCTTCTCCTTTGCAGTTTCATTTGCCACTAATACCACCTGTCATAAAACACATCAATGAAAAGAATATATTAGGAAGCAAGAAAAGGTAACAGCCTCATAGAGAGAGCACACAAACGTCACAACAGTGCAAGAGCTTTCTCAAAATCAGACGGCATTTAACACAGACATTCCAGCACACTCCGCAAAAAAGGTCACAAAGCTGCTGCTAGAAGACTGACAAATGCATGGTAGGAGAAGACAGTCATAGATCTGGTGTAAGAAAATTTGGAGTTAGAAAGGAATGGGACAGGAAACACCTGATGCAAAAAAGAACAGAAAGAGCTAGACGTGTGTTAAGAAGAAACAGAAACCAACACAATAAAGGTTTCTAAGTTTAAAAAGCATAATTTATCAGTGAGATATAAGGGCTTAAAAAAGAAAATTGTGGGCAGTCCATATAAAATGATGATTTAGCAACAGAGCTGGAAGAATCTGCAAAAAGCCGTATACCTAAGAAAAGCAAACCTGATGTGCTCCAAATTCAATGGGTTGTGTTTTCCTTTTGTTGCCCCTCAGCAGAATTGCTAGGTCACTAACACTGCAGGACTCTAAGACCGTAGGTTTTGGTCCATCAAAGAGACCGCAGTCCTTAGGAAGCCGATCAAAAGATTCTGGGAAATAATGCTGAAGCAAATCAACCACTCCAGATGCTAAACGGAGAATACCTGTAATCAGCAGAATACAGATTTTAAGCTTCAGTCTGACTGTTTCATACTGTCTCGCAAACACAGTTTTAAAAGATTTTGTTAGAACTTTGAAATCAAGAAATATCATGACAAAAACTCTAGTCAGAGAAGAGAGAAGCTGTAAGGTCCACTTTATGTTTCTGCCATTTTAGGTGGACCTCATTCTTGGGCCTGTAAAGATCCAAAAGCATGCTACAAAGGCTTAGCAGTATCCTCACAAAATGAAGGTCACAAATGAGAAACAAATAAGAAAAGCAGAAGTAGTACACCGATGCTGCAAAGTCTAGTGATTTGGGGATGGGACAACAGAAATGGGTATGATTATTTGTTATGTTTTCCTTCAAACAAATACAGTCAAAACATGCAGTAAGCATGAGTGTTCAAAAAATGACAACTTAAAAAATGTTCATTCTTGGTTTTCCAGTTGAGATGTTAAAATACAGAATTCACATGTCACAAAAAGCTGACCACCTGATTTCTTAAAAAAACAGGCTGCTTAAAGATGCTTTGAATTGGCCAGTAGAAAACTTCAATCATTAGTGACATCTAAAGAGCACAGGCTCAGATCATAAATAAATTTGTTACTCTACCTGAATGGGACCTGTAGTTCTGGTACAACTGATATATCCTTTTTGGTTTTCTAACACGATGCTTCTTGTTCATGGAGTTCTTGCTTGCGTAATGAAACAGCGACCTCAGATCACTAAAACGAAAAGCAACTCCTTTCATTATGCTCTGGGCAGTGTCACCAGTTAGAAACATGGCATTAGGGTCATTGACGCATTTCATTAACAGTGCTAGCTCAGCTTGGGTGAAATCCTGTATTTCATCACCATAAAACTCATGGATGGACCACGGCAGCTCCCTGAGCTTTGAGAGTCTTTGAGATAAATTATACAGGAAATCTTCTTCATCGAAGTAACCTCTCTGTGATCGTATTTGCTGATAAAGACAAAAGAGGTGATAAATTTCAATCCTGTCTTCTGTGAAGTTCGGCGATCTCTTTCGGCCTAGCTTTTTGTACTGCTCCTCAGTAAGTTTACCCCCAGAGCAACTCAGTGCCTCAAAAGAGCCTTTCAGAAATGATTTTATTTCTTTCCAAACGAGTGCTGGATTGTACAAGCTTTTACCTTTTATCATTTTTGGCCATATTTCATTTGCAAATACATCATAAGTCACAAAAGTCCGAGGATCACTTTCCCTAGAGTATGCATCTGCAGCTCCTTCATCATCACCATGTTCTGCTTCAACGTTACCTTCTTCATCCTCGTCTTGCCAATTTGGTACCACCAAGTCTTCCTGAGGACTCCAACCAACAACAGTTCTTTTAAGGCTTCCATCTTCATTTCTTGGAAAAAATGGGTCAGGCATGGATGCATCCAGTAACAGCAACAACTGCTTGGAGGTGACAAACAGTGGAAAATTTTCATCTTTAACGTCTTGTAGCTTGTGAACATTTGGCTCCAGAGGCTTGAAGTGACTGGTTACCTTGGAAGACTTGCTAAGTTCAATGAAATTCTTCTGAACTTCTTGGCACAAGACAGGATTTTTTGTTACAAAGATCTGGTGCAGGTGCTCCAGCCTGTTCGATGCTTCTGTGCAAGGCACTTGGTCTTCTTCGTGGTCATCACATGAATTCATTTCCGCATCAGCTGTGCCCACAGGAACCTGTTCATCCTCACTGTCCTGGTCTCGCTCGTTGCTCGCCTGCTCCTCACTCGAATCATCACTGTCGTGTTTTAGTTCACTCTCCTCCTTCTCTAACGTAGCTTTTTCAACCTCACTGCACTGTCTTTGCTGCCATGTTTGCCTCTCCAGCAGAGGACCGTTTGCCAAGGTGGATTTTTCCCAGTACGAGCAGAATTTCTTCCAAAGCCTATACAAGCAGCAAGTCGTCTTCCCTGTCCCACTTCGCCCAATTAAAATGATTGGTTCCATGGGCTTCGGATTGAGATCAATTACTGCGTACTCCAACTCCCCAACTCGGAAAGGGTATTCAACAGAAGAATGTACATCATTTATAATGTTAAGCGCCATGTTAGTACTGAAGCTGTGAAATTTCATTATATTGTATTCCAATTCTGCTGCACTGGCTGGAGGGAAATACTCAGGTATGGCATGTTCTTTTGATTTTTCTGCCTCTGGGTCTTCAACGTAACAACGTGGAATGCGCTTCTGTGTTGTCACATTGTGGTTCTGATGTCCTTTGTTTATGCCCTTGAGCTTTTTCCTCAAGATGCAGGATAAACCACGATTGTAGGAAATGCATATATTATCTAAGACACGGTTCAGCTTGCAGTGATCGAGAACAATGGCCCAAATCCTGATTATTTCCGTGTAAACTCTACCCGATTTTTCTGGAAGACTTTTTGTCTGTTCTGTCTCCATAATCTTTTCCGCACTCTCACTGCAACGAGGAGAAAAATCAATTGCAAGTTCCCATAGCATTCTTGCACCTTTGCCCAGCTTGGCTTCATACAGCTGGATATCAGCTTTCAAGTGTTTCAGTGGCTTCTGAAGGCCCCTAGTCCATTCCCCATTGCCAAGCTGCTTAATTGTCATTATAGTTTTAGTTTTCAGATAATGAGGCACAGTTTTGCTGCCCAATGTCTTCAACATTTCAGGAGTACACTCTACTTCCCAGGTCATGTTATCAAACTCCTGCACAAACGGCTCAATATCCAGAATCTTCCCCTTCTCTTCCTCTGGCTCTTCCTTCTCTCCATTAGGCAGAGCCATACTAAATTCCCCTGCTCCCTTCTTTTTCTCCCAATTATCGCCTTTTCTTTCAGGATAACCTATGCTTCCACAAGGTTGCGAAGACTCAGTTTTTCCCGCTTCCAAATTAGTCTGAGCTGAAGATGGCTTTTCTACCAGAGGATGATCCTTTCTTATGGTATCACCCAATTTCAATTGCTGAATTAAAGCTCTGATTGCCTGCACTAGACTTTCCTGCAGTGTTAAAGGGCTATTTATTCTTTCCGTTTCCTGCTTCACCAACTGATCTTTTTTTGTCTTTACAGAACATGGGGTTTTTAAATCATTATGTGCTGCGTTGCCAGATGGTGTCTTTAATGAGGATCCAGATGAAGAACGCCCTGTGCTCTTTGGCTGTGAAATCTCAGAGGCTGGAACAGGCTTAGATGTTTTAACCAAGTGCCCTGCCGTATCCTGCCGGTACTTCTTTTTCTCCAGTGCAGCATTATTCCAGGCAAGTAGCAGTGGGTCATTTTTTTTAATTCTATGCTTCACATCTCTTCCTAATTTGTTTTTTATATTAAAGTTAACATCAAATTTTGCCAATGAATCTATTATTTTCTTAGCCTGTTTTGAAAATCCTCTCTGAAAAATAACATGCATCACTGTATTTCCATTCTCGTCTTGTATGTTTGGATTAAGATATGGAAAGTCAGAAGGTCTTGAAGCAAAGAGATCAAGTAGATAGTTCAGGATGTTTAAACCAGTGCCATCTGAAAGCAAGAGAAGATACAAAAAAAATCACTTGCTTTGCAAGGCTGCTTTGTAAGGCCAGCAATTTTTAATACTTTTTTCTCTGCAACTATTAAATGAAAAACAATTTCCTTTCAAAAGAAAAAAAAATTCTACATTTCATGTTTGTAAAACATGCTTACTTGAAATGGCTCAAAACTCAGCTTTTTTAATATCCAGGGAAAACAAAGCAATGGCAGCAAAGCTTTAAAAATCCTTAGCGCTGCAATTGTTCCTGTAGCATCAGTCAATTTCATTCCTTTTTTAACCCCTGGGTGCAGACAGATTTGTTCATCTTCCAACATCAGCCCTGACTGCTACCCAAGGTAGGTTGGTGACTCCGGTCATCTGGACAAGCAGCAGC